>JASAMZ010009797.1:0-31492 GCA_030248115.1 Linhomoeus sp. GSCO2_2
AAATCTGGTCCGGAAACATAAATTTTGGCTTTTCGAGCTACCGTAACCTGGCCGCGTCGAATTTTTGAATCCCGGGCCGAAATTTTCAAAATCGAGTTGACAGTTGGTTCGGGGGTTTTCGGGGTCGGGGAGTTCGAATTTCGCGTTAGTTTTGCGATTATTGTTCACTTTCGACCCTTTTCGGATGGTTTAGGGTAGGTTTGTGGCAAAAATTGGAAATCCCGGGATAGTATTGAGGTGTAGCGCGGTGTAGCGGCACCGTCGAAACAAGTTCGGACCAATAGGTTTAGGGCCTTTTGACACCGGTTGTGTGCTTGCTTGTGGCGAAGTCGTCGCCATGCTGATCGGAAAGCAGGGCGGTCGGATCAAAGGATTGAGAGTCAGTGGCGATTTTGTGTCTTGTTCCGGTGATCCTTTGGCGCATATCGCATAGGATTTCTCGTAGGAGAAATACGGCGTGTGGATGCGAGTGGGCCGAAATCCGCCCGATTCGCCGGAGGGCCAAGTGACGATCTGGGGCAATCGGGCCAAGGTCGAGATTGCTGTGGTAGCCGTCAAAGAGTTGGTGGAGGTCAGTTTTGTGTTTTGAGCACAAATTCGTTCGAGACCAGAATTTGTGTCGATTTTAGGAGATGAAACCGAAAGCGGCCACCGTCTTCGAGACTGTGACACTTCCGAACGACGTGCCGCGTGGTGTGGTCATCGGCAAAGGGGGCTCCTTCGTCAAGAAAGCACAGGCGTGTACCGGGTGTCCCATAAATCCAGACCCCCTCTACGGCAAGCTGTAGAAAACTCTAGCCAGTGAAACTTTCACAGATTGAAGTCCAATGTCTTGGGACATCTGACACCTAATTTCAGCACTGTACACAACTTCACTCGGGAATTCTGGCGCAAAACCCAAAGTTGGTCAATTTCTCAAGACTCGCCGTCTTCTGTCGGTCACAACTTTCGCTAGACTGCAGCCAATTTGGTGCGACTTGTACCGTTTTAAAGAAGACAAATTAGGCTTTCGAATGGTCTTAGAACGAAAATTGTAGCTTGTAGCACGCACGAGAAAGGTCGATACAAAGTTGGTTTGCCGGCCCCAAAGCAGGGTGCAGTCAGCCCCTCCTCCTGCAGCAGGGCCTCCGCCTGTACAGCCTCCTTGCGAGTGTACGGAATTAATCTGCATCATCAGTTTTCAGTGGGACGAACAAATTCACCTGTCTTTACCCCCCCCCCCCCCCCCCCCCAAGTAGGGGGGGGGGGGGGGAACTTTCCTGAAATTAAGTTGCGATACATGCTAATCTTGGTATTGGTCACCCTAATGTACGGAGCGGCACTGGAGTGGTTAATTTAAATTTTGCATGAGCAGTCAAATTAAAAAACTGCATTAAACTGAATTTAACTAAGCCTGCCGCCGGCGTTACTGTACCTCAAAACTAGACGGCGTCAACGTTGTTCTGAAACGGGTGCGGTAAGCTATAAACATCCATCCTAAGCATTTAGTTCGTTAGCGGTGAAGTAAACGTTGGTGCATACAATGCCTTGATACATAGAATAACACAGTGTTCCGTCCTTGTTCGTGTGTTAGTGCACTTACCTATGTGCGCTGTTATGCGGACCAAGTTGCGATCTCCACTCTCTGGAATCTGCTAACTTTTTTCGCCGCCCCCCAGGGCGGCGAGTATATATGTTGCAGTCAGTAGCCGTCTTCAGGCGATTGCCGTCTAGACGGCTATCGCCTGGTCGATCAGGCCGCGGCCGTCTTCTCGGGGAAAAGACGGCCATCGCCTGGTGCGTCAGGCGATGGCCGTCTTCTGCTCGAAAAGACGGCTATCGCCTGATGGACCAGTCAACAGCCGTCTTCAAAATGAAAGCTGTCGCCAGCGCTAGCAGGGAAGGGGCACAGCCGGCCTGAGCAGGAGGCGAAGTAAATGGAGGAGTGTTTATTCCACTTACAGTTTGCACTAAAACTCGGCCGGCGTCGCGCCTGGCGGATCGAAAACTGAGGCTTAGCGCGACCACCAACTTCAGGGCGCGCTCCGCGCGCCCTGAAATCGGTCACCGGTCGCGTTAAGCCTAAGCTTCGACCCGCCAGACTGCGACGCCGACTGACTCTTGTGAACTGTGGGCGCAGGGCGAGCCTAAGCATAGCCTGAACTGGAAGGAATATACTGTGTCCAAAACTAATACAGAGAAAGAAAAGACGGCCATCGCCTGACGCATCAGGCGATTGCCGTCTAGACGGCCGCGGCCTGACGCATCAGGCGATTGCCGTCTAGACGGCCGCGGCCTGATCGACCAGGCGACAGCCGTCTAGACGGCTATCGCCTGAAGACGGCCATCGCCTGTGACATATATACGGACGCTATTGTCTGTGTGTGTGTTTGTGTGTGTGTGTGTGTGTGCGGAATATCTAGACATGACGGTTAGTGCCACCCAATGGAGTCGAATGCGCTGAGTAACGTGCCGTTGTCCGTTTCTGTTGCCAATTTCCCTATTTCGAGATATTTACAATTAAAGTATGAAAATGTCAAAAATGACACTTTTGTTTACAAGTCGCATCGGCAAAGTTTTTGCTGAAATGGAAAGGGCATACTACGCGATGAATTTGTGACATAGTTTCAGATTTTGGAATTCACGAAATTAGGGATATTTTCAAGGTTTTTGTCAAAATTTCCAAATTTCGACAATTTCAAACAGCTTAAATTTCAAAACTTCTTTGCACGGATGTATCGAGCATAGTCTGCCAAGTATTTAGCAAATAGTTTCAGCGAATATAATTAACGAAATTAGGGATATTTTCAAGTGTTTTGTCAAAATTCCCGAATTTCGACAAGTTCAAACAGTTTAAATTTCAAAACTTCTTTGCACGGATGTATCGAGCATAGTCAGCCAAGTATTTATCAAATAGTCTCAGAGTTTATAATTAACGAAATTAGTGATATTTTTAAGGGTATTGTCAAAATTCCCGAATTTCGACAAATTCAAACAGCTTAACTTTTAAAACTTCTTTGCACTGATGTATCGAGCATAGTCTACCAAGTGTGTATCAAATAGTTTCAGATTTTATAATTAACGAAATTAGGGAGATTTTTAAGGGTTTTGTCAAAATTCGCAAATTTTGACAAATTCAAACAGCTTAAATTCCAAACTTCTTTGCACGGATGTATCGAGCATAGTCAGCCAAGTATTTAGCAAATAGTTTCAGATTTTATAATTAGCGAAATTAGGGATATTTTAAGGGTATTGCTAAAGCTCCCAAATTTCGACAATTTCAAATTATCAAATAGCTTAAATTTCAGAATGTCTTTACGTGGATGAATCGGGCGTAGTATGTCAAGTAATTATACAACAGTTTCAGATTTTAGAATTCACGAAACTATGGATGTTTTCAAGGTTTTTTTTTCAAATATGGCAAATATTAGGATTTTCAAATGGCTAAAACTTAGCAATATTTATCCATGGATGTGTCGTGCAACGTATGTTTTGCCACCTATTCGATCGAACACGAAACGCGGCAATTACTGTGCGGTTCTGCAATCTACAGCAACGGTACCGTAACCGTCCGCATTTGTGACCCAAAAGAAAAGGGCGTCGTCCCATTTAGACCCTCTTCATTCCAAAGTGAACCTGCGGCGAACATTCCTGATCCATTTATGGATCAGTACCCACCAATGCGCCTTATAGGCATCGACTGCCCAAGAATGGCACAAACTTTCTTTGGAAACTCGAGGTAACTGCGGCGAAACTCCCCGAAGAAATGCTCAACTTTCTATTCTGACACACTATTGAATATACTCCTCAAATGCACAACACGCTATGCAATGCCAATCAACCATCATCGGGTACCCAGTTTTTTCGCCGCGCCTCAGCGCGGCGAGGTGTATATATGTTAAAGTGACTACCCGAGTTCAGGGAGAACCCGAGTACTCGGGTTCTCCCTGGTTTTTTAGTGAGAACCCGAGTACTCGGGTTCTCACTGAAGGAGTTAGTGAGAACCCGAGTAGAGCGGCCGACAAGCTGCGTATGACCAAGGGCGCGCGTGTCTGGCCGATGAAACTGTAAGGGGCGGCCCCTCCAAACCGCGCAATCTTTGGTCGGCGAGGCACAGCCGGCCTGAGCAGGAGGTGAATTAGATGGAGGAATGGTCATACCACTTAACGTTTGCACTAAAACTCCGCCGGCGTCGCGCCTGGCGGGTCGAAAACTGAGGCTTAGCGCGACCACCAACTTCAGGGCGCGCTCCGCGCGCCCTGAAGTCGGTCACCGGTCGCGTTAAGCCTAAGCTTCGACCCGCCAGACTGCGACGCCGACTGACTCTTGTGCACTGTGGGCGCAGGGCGAGCCTAAGCATAGCCTGAATTCAAAGGAATATACAGCTGTCAAAGACACATAATCCTAATGTCAATCGGACTTCCTCAAATTATATTACAAATACTTTCCCCAAATTAGAAGCTGCTATAGCAGATTGAAAGCGACGATTATTTGTCCACTATGTAACTTGGTAGGTTTCACTGTACTGCGCGGGCGCCCTCGGTAGAGCGCGTCCTGCCCCCGCCGCCTCTCTACTCGGGTTCTCACCAACTGCATCAGTGAGAACCCGAGTACTCGGGTTCTCACTAAATAACCAGGGAGAACCCGAGTACTCGGGTTCTCCCCGAACTCGGGTTCTCCCCGTGACATATATACGGATGACAATGTGTGTGTGTGTGTGTGTGTGTCTGTCTGTCTGTCTGTCTGTCTGTCTGTGTTTCCGTCGCACCGAAGTAAAGTCAGTGACATATGTGGTCAAGTAGAGTCGATGTCGCTGAGTACGGATCCGATGTCCGTTTCTGTTGCTAATTTCGCATTTTCGAGATATTCGCAATTAAAATTCGAAAATGCCAAAAATCGACTTTTTCGTCTGATGCGCTAGCCGCGAAATTTCTTTAGAAATGGAAAGAGCATGGACCGCGGATAATTTGTAACACAAAAGAAATTTTTTGCAAATGTGGAATTTAATAGAAATACGCGATTATTCGTCAAAATTGCATAAATTGACTAAAATGCAACGTCATTTATTGACGAATGTGAATGCAGAAATGGAAAGGTCGTATGCCAATAAGAATTTGTGACATAGTTTTGCAGTTTTTAATAATTGCAATTTTGAGATATTTTCAATCAAAATATGAAAATGTCGAAAATCGACTTTTTCACCTGATGATATAACGGCGAAATTTCTTCAGAAATGGAGAGAGTATAGACTGCGGATAATTTGTAACGCAAGAGAAATTTTTTGCAAGTATGGAATTTAATAGAAATACGTGATTATTTTTCAAAATTCCATAAATCAACAAAATAGAACGTCGTTTTTTGACGAATTTGAACGCAGAAATGGTAAGGCCGTATGCCAATAAGAATTTGTGACATAGTTTTACAGTTTTAATGAATTCCAATTTCGAGATATTTAGAATTAAAATTCAAAAAAATGTCAAAATCCAGATTTTCGTCTGATGGCCAAAACAGCTGTTTATTGATGAATGTGCACTCGGAAACAGAAATGCGTACGCTGAACACAGGAATTCGCTCGCACCAAACTTTTGGCAAGTTTTTTTGTTGGATGTGACGTTTTCACACAGGTAGGAAACATCAGATAAACGGCGTCGTATCATGCCGATAACATATAGCGAACGCGGCGATATCACTGAGCTTCAGATCAGCTGTACAGACAACCGTATCGTGGGGATAGCTGCACTTGGTATTAAGGTACACATTCTCAAGACACTTTCTCCAGATGCGGCTAACGATGTGTACAAAGTTCACTATACTGTTCACCAAAATCTGACAGACACAAAGTATTGGTTGAACTTTTTACACACACAGCTTGTTTCGCCGCGCCTCAGCGCGGCGAGGTGTATATTATTATATATACGGATGACAATGTCTGTCTGTGTGTCTGTGTGTGTGTGTTTCCGTCGCACCGAAGTAAAGTAAGCGACATATGTGGTCAAGTAGAGTCGATGTCGCTGAGTACGGATCCGATGTCCGTTTCTGTTGCTAATTTCGCATTTTCGAGATATTCGCAATTAAAATTCGAAAATGTCGAAAATCGACTTTTTCGTCTGATGCGCTAGCCGCAAAATTTCTTCAGAAATGGAAGAAGCATGGACCGCGGATAATTTGTAAAACAAAAGAAATTTTTGCAAATGTGGAATTTAATAGAAATATGCGATTATTTGTCAAAATTACATAAATTGACTAAAATACAACGTCATTTATTGAGAAATGTGAATGCAGAATTGGAAAGGTCGTATGCCAATAAGAATTTGTGACATAGTTTTGCAGTTTTTAAAAATTGCAATTTCGAGATATTTTCAATCAAAATATGAAATGTCGAAAATCGACTTTTTCACAAAATGATATTGCGGCGAAATTTTTTCAGAAATGGAAAGAGTATAGACTGCGGATAATTTGTAACGCAAGAGAAAATTTTGCAAATATGGAATTTAATAGAAATGCGTGATTATTTTCGAAATTCAATTTTGAGATATTTAGAATTAAAATTTAGGAAAATGCCAAAATCGACATTTTCGTCTGATGACCAGAACAGCTGTTTATTGATGGATGTGCACTCAGAAACAGAAATGTCGCATGCCATGATGCCGAACACAGGAATTCGCTCGCACCAAACTTTTGGCAAGTTTTTTCGCTCGGCCTCAGCCGAGCGAACCATATCAAGAGCTCGGCGTGCGTGCGTGCGTACGTACGTGCGTACGTGCGTACGTACGTACGTACGTACGTCACGCTTGCTTCGGGCTTAATAACTCGCTCGTCCGACGTCGTAGGATGGAGTTTGAGACATCGGCGAGTAGCCCGCGGACTCCTCTAGCCACCTGAGTAGACAAACCAAAAATAAATTTTCAAACTCGCGCGCTACAGTATCCCAAAGTGGGGTCCATTTTAAGACAAAAGTTGACCGAAGCTAGTCAAATCGCATATCAAAGTGAAGCGCTCGAGCTCCTGAGCACGAATCCGACAACCAAAAGTTTCAAAAGTTTAAACAGAGAGCTACAGTAACCAAAACGCGTCGAAAACTGAAAAGGACACGCTTGCTTCGGGCTTAATAACTCGCTTGTCTGACGTCGCTGGGTTGACTTCGACACATCGACAGGTAGCCCTCGGACTACTCTCGCCATCTGAGTGTTCAAAACCGGAATAAATTTTCAAACTCGCGCGCTACAGTATCCTAAAGTGGGGTCTATTTTAAGACAAAAGTTGACCGAAGCTAGTCAAATCGCATATCAAAGTAAAGCGCTCGAGCTCCTGAGCACGAATCCGACAACAAAAGGTTTCAAAAGTTTAAACAGAGAGCTACAGTAACCAAAACGCGTCGAAAACTGAAAAGGACACACTTGCTTCAGGCTTAATAACTCGCTTGTCTGACGTCGCTGAGTTGAGTTCGACACATCGACGAGTAGCCCTCGGACTACTCTCGCGAACTGTGACGTCGAAATAATAACAAGTTTTAAAAATTGCGCGCTACAGTATCCCGAAGTAATGCCCGCGAAAAGTCAAAACTTCATCGAACCTAGTCGAATCGCATATCAAAATGAAGCGCTCGACCTCCTGAGCAAGAATCCGACAACAAAAAGTTTCAAAAGGTCAATGAGAGGGCTACAGTAACCAAAACGCGATGAAAACTGCAGATTTTGGTTTGTTATATCTTGGCACTCGTGCGTTGCAGAGCGGCGGTCTTGACATCGCTGAAGAGCTCACTGCAAGCCAACATCAAATCATGCTCACAATTAACCTGTAGTTTTGCGTTAGATTCCACTGTCTTTTTTAAAATTTAGTCTGAAAAGATGATTTTCTTAGTGTAAAGAATTAAACCCGAGCGATACCAATGTTGCGTAGCAAGACCACTCCAAAAAGTGTAGTCGCGAGGAGAGTCAAAGACGCTGCACGAAACCGGAAAAGGCCTTGCTACAATCTCAGTAAAAATTCAAAGCTCAAAACCACTCCGCTTTTTAAAAGAGACTTGTTTTGTAGGATGTGACGTTTTCGCACAGGTAGGAAACATCAGATAAACGGCGTCGTATCATTCCGATAACATATAGCGAACGCGGCGATATCACTGAGCTTCAGATCAGGGCCCGTATTCTTAGAGCTTGTGTTACTGTAAAACATGTTTTAGACGGAAAGCCTGTGTTAGTGCGCTAAAACATGTTTTCCGTAACACAAGCTGTAACACACGATTCACCAGCGCTAACACAGACTCCTAAAACATGTTCTAACTAAAACACGTTTTACCGCACTACTACTGTAACTCTCAGTACTTTCGGGGGGTGGGGGGGGGGGGAGCATAAGAGTTTTGTACGGTAGTAGAACGTTGTTAGACGGTTACATTCAGTTCTGTTGTTTGGTTGCTTAGTTTTCGAAGACAGTGATTCACAACAATCGCACTGCTTTATACACTGGATTCTGCTTTCTAGGCACAAGGCTGAATATTCGCCTATGCGATAACGTAGGCACCTATGCTGCACCTAAATGGCTAAATTGTCAGTATTTCCAACAGATGGTTTTCAAAGACTCGCAGTGTTATTGAAAACGTTGATTGTAACCTCGTTGGGGCTATATTTGTCGCTCTAAAACTCAATGTATGACTCGTCTGTGCTAATGAATGAATGTTCGTGAACTTCCACTGAGCCATATTTGTTGTCTTGTTTGTCTTTTGCAACATTTCTCTCTCTATATTGGACAGATATAGTATTGATATTGTGCTCACTAACACGGATAGCACAGGCGCTAACACAAGCTGTGGCTTGTGTTAGGATTTCTTGTGCTAGCGGTCTTGTGTTAGGTTTTATGAATCCTGCGTTTGACCGCGGCCTGTGTTAGGCCCGATTTCAAACACATGTTTTAGGGTAAAACATGTTTTAGTAGATTTATGAATACGGCCCCAGCTGTACAGACAACCGTATCGTGGAGACAGCTGCACTTGGCATTAAGGTTCACATTCTCAAGACACTTCTCCAGAAGCGGCTAACGATGTGTACAAAGTTCACTATGCTGTTCACCAAAATTTGACAGACACAAAGCATAGGTTGAACTTTTTACACACACAGCTTGTTTCGCCGCCCCCCAGGGCGGCGAGTATATATACGGACGCTATTGTCTGTTCGTTTGTGTGTGTTTGTGTGTGTCCGGAACAACTAGACATGACGGTTAGTGCCACCCGATGGAGTCGAATGCGCTGAGTAACGTGCCGTTGTCCGTTTCTGTTGCTAATTTCGCTATTTCGAGATATTTACAATTAAAATATGAAAATGTCAAAAATGACACTTTTATTTACAAGTCGTATCGGCAAAGTTTTTGCTGAAATGGAAAGGGCATACTACGTGATGAATTTGTGACATAGTTTCGGAATTTGGAATTCACGAAATTAGGGATATTTTCAAGGGTTTTGTCAAAATTCCCAAATTTCGACAATTTCAAACAGATTAAATTTAAACACTTCACTGCAGGGATGTATCGAGCATAGACTGCCAAGTATTTAGCAAATAGTTTCAGCGAATATAATTAACGGAATTTAGGATATTTTTAAGGATTTTGTCAAAATCTACAAATTTCGACGATTTCAAACAGCTTAAATTTCAAAATTTCTTTTTAGGGATGTGTCGAGCATAGTCTGTCAAGTATTTATCAAATAGTTTCAGATTTTATAATTAACGAAATTAGGGGTATTTTCAAGGTTTTTGTCAAAATTCTCAAATTTTGACAAATTCAAACAGCTTAAATTACAAAACTTCTTTGCACGGATGTATCGAGCATAGTCTGCCAAGTATTTAGCAAATAGTTTCAGCAAATATAATTAACGAAATTTAGGATATTTTTAAGGAATTTGTTAAAATCCACAAATCTCCACTATTTCAAACAGCTTAAATTTTGTAATTTCTTTTCACGGATGTGTCGAGCATAGCCTGTCAAGTATTTATCAAATAGTTTCAGATTTTATAATTAACGAAATTAGGGGTATTTTCAAGGGTATTGTCAAAATTCCCAAATTTCGACAATATCAAACTGCTTAAATTTCATAATTTCTCTACATGGTTGTGTCGAGCATAGTCTGCCAAGTATTTAGCACCTCGTTTTAGATTTTATAATTAACGAAGGTTGGGATATTTTCACGGTTTTTGTCAAAATTCCCAAATTACGACAATTTCAAAGAGCTTAAATTTCACAATTTCTTTGCGTTGATGCATTGGGCACAGTCTGTCAAGTATTTAGCAAACAGTTTCTGATCTTATAACTAAAGAATTTGGGTATGTTTTAAGGTTTTTGTCAAATTGCAAAATTTCGACAATTTTAAGCAGCTTAAGTTTCAAAATATCTTTGTGTGGATGCATCGGGCCCTAAGCCCAAAAGGATAGGGCGTTGTCCCATTTATACCCTTTTCAATAGGGCGTCGTCCCGTTTATACCCTTTTCAATAGGGCGTCGTCCTATTTATACCCTTTTCAATAGGGCGTCGTCCCATTTATACCCTTTTCAATTGGGCGTCGTCCCATTCAGACACTTCTATTGCACTGTGTGCCTGCGGCAAATTTCTCTGATCCATTTATGGATCAGTTGCCACAATTATAAGCGCAAAGTGTGCCTGCGGCGAATCTTCTGATCCATTTGTGGATCAGGTATCACGAACAAATCCAAGACCAATTACCGACAATTACAAATCCAAGATCCAAGACCGATACCCCACCAGATTGTCGACTAAATGTCTAGCGGTACTTCACTATCCAGTGCACATTATCGCGCACACGCTCTCAAGTTTACACTGATGCCAACGTGGTGCCACAGTTTTTTCGCCCGGCCTCAGCCGGGCGAACCCCTACGAGAGCTTTGCGTCCGTTCGTTCGTCCGTTCGTCCGTCCGTTACGCTCTCAGATCTCGGCGTTGGTAAGTCGTAGGAATGAGATCTTGGACTTTATGGATAGGTCTCGACTCACTGGTAATGTTGCTAAGAGACTTCGAAATTCAAAAGTTTGAATTACGCGCGCTACAGTAACCCGAAGGTTCAAACTGAAAACGGCTCTAACTCGCTCGTCTTACGTCGTAGAGCGGCGTGCGATAGGTCAACTGAAAGGTCTCGACGTGCTCTTTCGCTTGGCATTGAAAGTTTTCTTAATTACGCAAACACGCATCACGAAAAGCGACATTCTCGCGTTTCTAAGGCAGAAATCGCTCTAACTCGCTCAGCGTGCGTCGTAGGGACACGATCTTGGGTTGGTTGGATAGCTCTCGACTCACTGATCATTTGTTCTTCGATTGGTCGAAACTCAAAAGTTTGAATTTTGGGAGCTACAGTAACCCAAAGGTTTAAAACGCGAAATTTGTCTAACTCGTTCGTCTTCCGTCATAGAGAGACGATCTTGAGTTCGTTGAATAGGTTTCGGCACACTGGTAATTCCGTTAAGAGAACTCGAAATTCAAAAGTTTGAATTGCGCGCGCTACAGTAACCCGAGGGTTCAAAACGCAAAACGGCTCTAACACGCTCGTCTTACGTCGTAGAGCGGCGTGCGATAGGTCAACTAAAAGGTCTCGACGTGCTCTTTCACTTGGCGTAAAAAATTTGTTAATTACGCAAACACGCACCACGAAAAGTGACATTCTTGCGTTTTAGCATAGAAATCGCTCTAACTCGCTCAGCGTGCGTCGTAGAGATACGATCTTGAGTTGCTGGATAGCTCTTGACTCACTGATCATTTGTTCTTCTATTGGTCGAAACTCAAAAGTTTGAATATCGCGAGCTACAGTAACCCAAAGGTTCAAACAGCAAATGGGCCCTAACTCGCTCGTCTTACGTTGTAGAGCGGCATTCGTTCGACCGTTTGCAAGCTTTCGTGGAGGCAGTTGTTGAACGGTCATTCCTAAAGAAATACTTTTGTTTTTTAACCCTTGTCTTACGAACAACTTTGTCTGCTGAAAAAATTAATCCCGGGCGATCCCAATGTTGCCTTGCAACAACCGCTCAGAAATGCGTGTGTCTTGGTCAAAAAATTAATCCCGGGCGATCCCAATGTTGCCCTGCAAGAACCTCTCAGAAAGGAGCGTGTCAGAAGTAGCGCATGAATAGTGGACTCCGGGCGGGCGCGCGTCATATCGGAAAGGCTTCGAAATACTTTACAAAAGTATCCACTCTTTTACTCTTCCGCTTTAAAAGACTCACAACCCACTCTGTATTAATAAAACAACTCAACTTTTTTAAAACAGCTTGTTACACAAAGCTTGTTGGCACTCCGCCCCGACGAAGTCGGCGGAGAGCAGTGGGCATCCTGTAGGGAAGGTGCTTTCTACGTGCTCGCCTAACTTTCGCTAGACTAAACCGATTCGCAAGCGGTTTTTTGCGTTCGATAGCCCCGGTGGATGCGCAGGGCGCGTGCCATATGAGAAAATTCCGGTAGTGGAAAAATTTTTTTTAAATTCAAAAATTCAAATTTTTACTAAGCAAAAATCCGTTATCCCACCGCCATTTTGGCTACACCTTGTCAAAATTCACCATTTTTGGATATGTTGTAGCCCTTGGTGAGTCAGACTTGGGAAATCAAAAATTGGAAATTTGCGACGCGGCACGGCCGAGATACGGTAGATTCAAATTTTGAGAACCCGGTTCCGGCCGTTCAAAAAATCATATCTCGCGATTTACTGGGCCGATTGGGCTGAGATAAAATTTCCGGGCGGCGTCTAGATGCGATCTTTCATTTGGCACCGAAATTGCCGAAATCGATCAAGGGACTCGGGAGTCAACCGGTCACAAAGGGTTTCCGCTCGGGACCAAATTTGGGGATTTTGGGATTTGGCCGGTTTTTTCGCCGAAACGCGTGGTTCTACCGGGAAACGGATACCGCCAATCGATTCTACGCTAAAATCTGGTCCGGAAACATAAATTTTGGCTTTTCGAGCTACCGTAACCTGGCCGCGTCGAATTTTTGAATCCCGGGCCGAAATTTTCAAAATCGAGTTGACAGTTGGTTCGGGGGTTTTCGGGGTCGGGGAGTTCGAATTTCGCGTTAGTTTTGCGATTATTGTTCACTTTCGACCCTTTTCGGATGGTTTAGGGTAGGTTTGTGGCAAAAATTGGAAATCCCGGGATAGTATTGAGGTGTAGCGCGGTGTAGCGGCACCGTCGAAACAAGTTCGGACCAATAGGTTTAGGGCCTTTTGACACCGGTTGTGTGCTTGCGAGCGCTCTTGGAGATGGCGAGCGCCATAATTGTTGGTTTGAAATGCCGCGGTGGTGTCGCCGGTTGGCTCGCAGTCGCTTACTCCAACGAAGGCCAGCAACAACGTCCGAGGCTATTGGATGGCCGCAACGCTGCCGCTACTTACCAAATATACGAGTATAGCGTCACCCGCGGCGATCAGGTTTCATTAGGTGGTGAATCGGAATACTCGTGGAAGTTGTCGGCGGCGGTACGAACTGGAGTTTCGGCAAAACTATTGCTAGTTGCGCCACTCCTGTCAACTTGACCTCCCCTGGTCTGCCCGCTTTCGGTGCGACCAGTGGGTTCGAATTCGCGTGCTGCCTTGCGTTATGTCGCGTGTCTCCCAGCCCACTGGTCGGTTGCGTTTGAAAAAGACACGCGTTGAAAAAGACACATGTTGAAAAAGACACGTGTTCAAAAAGACACGCGTTGAAAAAGACACAGGCTGAAAAAGACACCGCTGGATAGAAATGCGCGTGAAAAAGACACAGCCTTTGGGTTAGTTTAACGCTATTGAAACTTCACGACTGATAGCGTGCGCAACGTTTATCACACGCACCCGGACACCTTCATGACAGTTAGTATCTGCAAGAGTTATCACAGGTCTCAGTTTCATTTCAGAAAAATTTCGTTTGGATTTCACTTGCAGTTATTGTATTGGCCATTCTAATCTCAATTCCGTGTCAGTATAGTCGAAACTGAAACTGAAAATTGGAACTACTTTTGCCACCCTTGGCGTACCACACCCGCACAACATAACGGAATTGAAAGAGGATTTATTGCTCTGCGATTGTTACTCCAACTTTGGCAATTGAAAGTGTAAGTTGTCGCTCGCGCCTTAACTTTGTGTTGTCAGTGGCGGTTGTGATGTTTTATCGTCGACCTGATATCAAGCAGTTTAGAATCGAAATGCAAGTCTGGAAGGGGTTATGTGTCTTTCTCAACAAGCCTCTGTGTCTTTTTCAACGCATGTTTGAAAGCGCGTGTCTTTCTCAACGCGCTTTTCCCGGCGCGTGTCTTTTTCAACGCGTTTTCTTGTGTCTTTTTCAACGCGTGTCTTTTTCAACTGACCCCCACTGGTCAGCCAGCTTTCGGTGCGGCCAGTGGGTTCGAATTCGCGTGCTGCCTTGCGCTATGTCGCGTGTCTCCCAGCCCACTGGTCAGCCAGCTTTCGGTGCGGCCAGTGGGTTCGAATTCGCGTGCTGCCTTGCGCTATGTCGCGTGTCTCCCAGCCCACTGGTCAGCCAGCTTTCGGTGCGGCCAGTGGGTTCGAATTCGCGTGCTGCCTTGCGTTATGTCGCGTGTCTCCCAGCCCACTGGTCAGCCAGCTTTCGGTGCGGCCAGTGGGTTCGAATTCGCGTGCTGCCTTGCGCTATGTCGCGTGTCTCCCAGCCCACTGGTCAGCCAGCTTTCGGTGCGGCCAGTGGGTTCGAATTCGCGTGCTGCCTTGCGTTATGTCGCGTGTCTCCCAGCCCACTGGTCAGCCAGCTTTCGGTGCGGCCAGTGGGTTCGAATTCGCGTGCTGCCTTGCGCTATGTCGCGTGTCTCCCAGCCCACTGGTCAGCCAGCTTTCGGTGCGGCCAGTGGGTTCGAATTCGCGTGCTGCCTTGCGTTATGTCGCGTGTCTCCCAGCCCACTGGTCAGCCAGCTTTCGGTGCGGCCAGTGGGTTCGAATTCGCGTGCTGCCTTGCGTTATGTCGCGTGTCTCCCAGCCCACTGGTCAGCCAGCTTTCGGTGCGGCCAGTGGGTTCGAATTCGCGCGCGTGTCGCTCCTCCTTTGTCGTGTCGCCCCTTTGTCGCGTCGCTCCTTTGTCGTCGCTCCTCTGTCTGTCGCTCCTCTGTCGGTAAACCGTCGTTGCATCGCATTGACTGTTGCGTCACATTGAGAACGCCGCTCTCCACCGCTCCAGGCTAGTCTCAGTCAATGGTGTCTCATGCAAGGCTAATGTCCACTGCGTGGACATGGACAGGGGGTGTATTTCAGGAAAGTTCCCCCCCTACTTGGGGGGGGGGGGGTAAAGACAGGTGAATTTGTTCGTCCCACTGAAAACTGATGATGAACAGGCGGTGTATTTTAGATCGTAAACTTTACGTTATGCGATGATGAACAGGGGGTGTATTTTAGTGTGCCTGGTGACAAATGTACGATTCACCACTACACATGTAATCGCATAGGCGAACAAATTCTGCGTGGTCTGTGAGCGTTGGCTTGCTCTCCGTGAAATACAGTATGTAACGGTTGATTCCCCATTGGAACAGGCGCCCAGATATCGTACTTTATGTGTTACGTGCTGCGAACTGTAAATACGAACTGGAAGTGTCACCGCGTGTATAGTGTGCGTGCGACATGTGTGTAGTACATATTGTATTGTACTGCCTCCTTGCGAGTGTACGGAATTAATCTGCATCATCAGTTTTCAGTGGGACGAACAAATTCACCTGTCTTTACCCGCGCCCGCCCCGCCCCGCGTAGGGGGGGGGGGGGGGGGGGGGGGGGGGGAACTTTCCTGAAATTAAGTTGCGATACATGCTAATCTTGGTATTGGTCACCCTAATGTACGGAGCGGCACTGGAGGGGTTAATTTAAATTTTGCATGAGCAGTCAAATTAAAAAACTGCATTAAACTGAATTTAACTAAGCCTGCCGCCGGCGTTACTGTACCTCAAAACTAGACGGCGTCAACGTTGTTCTGAAACGGGTGCGGTAAGCTATAAACATCCATCCTAAGCATTTAGTTCGTTAGCGGTGAAGTAAACGTTGGTGCATACAATGCCTTGATACATAGAATAACACAGTGTTCCGTCCTTGTTCGTGTGTTAGTGCACTTACCTATGTGCGCTGTTATGCGGACCAAGTTGCGATCTCCACTCTCTGGAATCTGCTAACTTTTTGGCACTCCGCCCCGACGAAGTCGGCGGAGAGCAGTGGGCATCCTGTAGGGAAGGTGCTTTCTACGTGCTCGCCTAACTTTCGCTAGACTAAACCGATTCGCAAGCGGTTTTTTGCGTTCGATAGCCCCGGTGGATGCGCAGGGCGCGTGCCATATGAGAAAATTCCGGTAGTGGAAAAATTTTTTTTAAATTCAAAAATTCAAATTTTTACTAAGCAAAAATCCGTTATCCCACCGCCATTTTGGCTACACCTTGTCAAAATTAACCATTTTTGGATATGTTGTAGCCCTTGGTGAGTCAGACTTGGGAAATCAAAAATTGGAAATTTGCGACGCGGCACGGCCGAGATACGGTAGATTCAAATTTTGAGAACCCGGTTCCGGCCGTTCAAAAAATCATATCTCGCGATTTACTGGGCCGATTGGGCTGAGATAAAATTTCCGGGCGGCGTCTAGATGCGGTCTTTCATTTGGCACCGAAATTGCCGAAATCGATCAAGGGACTCGGGGGTCAACCGGTCACAAAGGGTTTCCGCTCGGGACCAAATTTGGGGATTTTGGGATTTGGCCGGTTTTTTCGCCGAAACGCGTGGCTCTACCGGGAAACGGATACCGCCAATCGATTCTACGCTAAAATCTGGTCTGGAAACATAAATTTTGGCTTTTCGAGCTACCGTAACCTGGCCGCGTCGAATTTTTGAATCCCGGGCCGAAATTTTCAAAATCGAGTTGACAGTTGGTTCGGGGGTTTTCGGGGTCGGGGAGTTCGAATTTCGCGTTAGTTTTGCGATTATTGTTCACTTTCGACCCTTTTCGGATGGTTTAGGGTAGGTTTGTGGCAAAAATTGGAAATCCCGGGATAGTATTGAGGTGTAGCGCGGTGTAGCGGCACCGTCGAAACAAGTTCGGACCAATAGGTTTAGGGCCTTTTGACACCGGTTGTGTGCTTGCGAGCGCTCTTGGAGATGGCGAGCGCCATAATTGTTGGTTTGAAATGCCGCGGTGGTGTCGCCGGTTGGCTCGCAGTCGCTTACTCCAACGAAGGCCAGCAACAACGTCCGAGGCTATTGGATGGCCGCAACGCTGCCGCTACTGCAGGTCTCCATGAAGGTCCTCTGCAGCTTCATCGCGCAGACACCGTCTTTGAGCGACGTCTCGGACGAGCTGGAGAAGAATTTCGAGAACATGTACGTAAGCAATTTACTGCTTTTTTCGCCGCCCCCCCAGGGCGGCGAGTATATATGTTACCGTGACTACCCGGATCCAGTGAAAACCCGGATATCCGGGTTTTCACTGGTCGGCTTAGTGAAAACCCGGATATCCGGGTCAGGGTGACCAATAGAAACTCATTGTAGTTTCAGTTTCAGTTTCAGTTAAAATTATGGTGCTGGCTGAGTTTCAGTTTCAGTTACAGTTTCAGTTGTGGAATCCGCGTGAGTTTCGATTCAGTTACTGAAGCTGAGTTTCAGTTATTGAAGGTTCGGAAAGTTACAACGAATTGCTCAAAATCATTCCTGTGGGATGAAATTTGATAGACAAAGAAGCGATTTCTAAACTTGGAAAGGCGTCCTTGTATATTTGGCCCCACATATGAACAAAACGCCTACATAAGTAGAAGAATTCGGCTAGAATTTAAAAAATCTGCTGAATTTCGGCAAAATTTGACATTCAAATAACTGAAACTAAACTGTGAGTTTCAGTTTCAGTTTCAGTTTCAGTTACGGAATCCGCGCGAGTTTCGATTCAGTTTCAGTTTAAGTTAACTGATTGTAACTGAAACTGAAACTGAAACTAGTTTAAGTTTCTATTGGCCACCCTGATCCGGGTTTTCACTGACGGGTTAGTGAAAACCCGGATAATGTCAAATTATCCGGGTTTTCACTTAAAGTTTAGTGAAAACCCGGATATGCGAGATTTCGTGGGAGGATCGTGAAAATCATGATGGCTGTGTTTTCACCAATCTTTTCGAAGAAATAGCGTAGAAATCAAGGCTTCTATAGTTTACAACACTGCTGACGAAACAAGTGCTTTTGAATGGCAAATCGCGCTGTTTGTTGCGCGAAACAAACGTCGTGGAGTGCGAAACGTGCGATCTTATGCAATACCTTGATCTTTGCCGAGCCGCCTCGTTCACAATACCAAATGTTTGCTGCCAATTGGCACGTCTGGCTTCAAGAGGCGGCTAAGTATACGGAGAATGTGCATCCCGCTTACAGTTTGCACGCGACTGAAAGTTGTCGCAAGCGTTAGTACGGAGGTAGGGGGCACAGCCGGCCTAAGCAGGAGGTGAAGTATATGGAGGAGTGTTTATCTCACTTACAGTTTGCACTAAAACTCTGTCGGCGTCGCGCCTGGCGGGTCTCAACTGAGGCTTAGCGCGACCACCAACTTCAGGGCGCGCTCCGCGCGCCCTGAAGTCGGTCACCGGTCGCGTTAAGCCTAAGTTTCGACCCGCCAGACTGCAACGCCGACTGACTCTTGTGGACTGTGGGCGCAGGGCGAGCCTAAGCATAGCCTGATTTGGAAGGAACCAAACGGCCTAAAGGCAATGAAAATATAGTTCTAGCAGTGTATTGCACGATTTTGAGCATATCGGAGAATTATCCGGGTTTTCCCTAACCTATCAGTGAAAACCCGGATATCCGGGTTTTCACTAACTCAACAGTGAATACCCGGATATCCGGGTTTTCACTAACCAACTCAGTGAAAACCCGGATATCCGAGTTTTCACTGAAGACGGGTTCTCCCGGTCACATATATACGGACGCTATTGTCTGTTCGTTTGTGTGTGTTTGTGTGTGTCCGGAACAACTAGACATGACGGTTAGTGCCACCCGATGGAGTCGAATGCGCTGAGTAACGTGCCGTTGTCCGTTTCTGTTGCTAATTTCGCTATTTCGAGATATTTACAATTAAAATATGAAAATGTCAAAAATGACACTTCTATTTACAAGTCGTATCGGCAAAGTTTTTGCTGAAATGGAAAGGGCATACTACGTGATGAATTTGTGACATAGTTTCGGAATTTGGAATTCACGAAATTAGGGATATTTTCAAGGGTTTTGTCAAAATTCCCAAATTTCGACAATTTCAAACAGCTTAAATTTCAAAACTTCTCTGCAGGGATGTATCGAGCATAGTCTGCCAAGTATTTAGCAAATAGTTTCAGCGAATATAATTAACGAAATTAGGGATATTTTCAAGGTTTTTGTCAAAATTCCCAAATTTCGACAATTTCAAACAGCTTAGATTTCAAAATGTCTTTTCACGGATGTGTCGAGCATAGTCTGCCAAGTATTTATCAAATAGTTTCAGGTTTCATAATTAACGAAATTAGGGATATTTTCAAGGGTTTTGTCAAAATTCCCAAATTTTGACAAATTCAAACAGCTTGAATTTCAAAACTTTTTTGCACGGATGTGTCGAGCATAGTCTGCCAAGTATTTATCAAATAGTTTCAGGTTTTATAATTAATGAAATTAGGGATATTTTCAAGGGTTTTGTCAAAATTCCCAAAGTTCGACAATTTCAAACAGCTTAAATTTCAAAACTTCTCTGCAGGGATGTATCGATCATAGTCTGCCAAGTATTTAGCAAATAGTTTCAGCGAATATAATTAACGAAATTAGGGATATTTTCAAGGTTTTTGTCAAAATTCCCAAATTTCGACAATTTCAAACAGCTTAAATTTCAAAATTTCTTTTCACGGATGTGTCGAGCATACTCTGCCAAGTATTTATCAAATAGTTTCAGGTTTTATAATTAACGAAATTAGGGATATTTTCAAGGGTTTTGTCAAAATTCCCAGATTTTGACAAATTCAAACAGCTTAAATTTCAAAACTTTTTTGCACGGATGTGTCGAGCATAGTCTGCCAAGTATTTATCAAATAGTTTCAGATTTTATAATTAACGAAATTAGGGATATTTTTAAGGGTTTTGTTAAAATTCCCAAATTTCGACAAATTCAAACAGCTTAAATTTCAAAACTTCTTTGCACGGATGTATCGAGCATAGTCAGCCAAGTATTTAGCAAATAGTTTCAGATTTTCTAATTAGCGAAATTAGGTATATTTTTAATGGTTTTGTCAAAATTCTCAAATTTCGACAGGTTCAAACAGCTTAAATTTCAAAACTTCTTTGCGCGGATGTATCGAGCATAGTCAGCCAAGTATTTAGCAAATAGTTTCAGATTTTCTAATTAGCAAAATTAGGTATATTTTCAAGGGTATTGCTAAAATTTCCAAATTTCGACAATTTCGAATAGCTTAAATTTCAGAATGTCTTTGCATGGTTGTGTCGGGCATAGGCTGCCAACTATATAGCAAATAGTTCTATATTTTATAATTAACGAATTTAGGGATATTTTCAAGGTTTTTCTCAAAATTGCCAAATTTCGACAGTTTCAAACAACTTAAAATCCAAAATATCTTTGCGTGGATGAATCGGGCGTAGTATGTCAAGTGATTATACAGCAGTTTCAGATTTTAGAATTCACGAAATTAAGGATATTTTCCAGGTTTATTTCAAACATGGCAGATTTCGGCAATTTCAAATGGCTAAAACTTAGCAATATTTTTCCATGGATGTGTCCGGCAACGTATGTTTTTGCCACCTATTCAATCGAAGACGAAACGCGGCAATTCTGTTCACTGTGCGGTTCTGCAATCTGCAGCATCGGTACCGTAACCGTCCGCATTTGTGACCCAAAAGAAAAGGGCGTCGTCCCATTTAGACCCTCTTTATTCCAAAGTGAACCTGCGGCGAACATTCCTGATCCATTTATGGATCAGTACCCACCAATGCGCCTTACAGGCATCGATTGCCCAACAATGGCACAAACATTCTCTGGAAACTCGAGGTAACTGCGGCGATACTCCCCGAAGAAATGCCCAACTTACTATTCTGACACTCTATGGAATATACTCCTCAAATGCACGACACACTATACAATGCCAATCAACCATCATCGGGTACCCAGTTTTTACTCTAAGCTTGTTTCATTGACCGAACTCTCCCACTCTCCATAACTCGCAGTAAAAGGAAACCTTTCAGCTTCAAGCAGTTCATGCAGCTAGGAGACGAGCTGGCCCCTTTGAGCTTCTCCACTTTGGCCAGCAAGAGGAAGGCCGACGACGACGGTGATTCCACTTCGGCCAAACGCGGCGGCGGAGCTCCCGGCGACGGAGAAGGCTAGGCGTCCGCTGATATTTGCCTCATTCCGCCGTAGTGGCATACTCAAGTGCACACGATCGCTCGCTACTGTACCTGTCGTTATATTCCGCAACTTTGGCGCCGTATCCTCCGTCACTTTAGGTAGGCGAAACTGTTGAAGTCGTAGTGTTTTGATTCGTCACCTCGCATCTCAGATGTTCGCGTTATTGTAGCCGCCGTATTCTCTGCTGCTTACATTTGCCGTTCGTTCATACGTAGTTCTGTGCTTCTTTCTCTTTCCCATGCTGTTGCTAGTGCGAATCGAGAATTTCAACTTGGCTCTATTGGTGTGCGCGCCATGCTCTGTTTGTTCGCTTGTCATCCTTGCCACACGAAGTTTGCGCGCCGATGTTCATCTTGCTTTCCGTAGGTAGTAGTGGCTGGCGCGATATAGAAGAGTCGCCTTGCGATGGAGAAAGAATCGCACTCGCACCGCACTGGCATGCGCAACACCATAGTTTGTGGTTGAAAAACCCTCTTGAAGAGAACAATAGGCTGACGAATACACAACAAAGAGGAATGAAATGAATCAAAGGAGAACATCACGAGGGTTTCGGACACCTTTTGGGACAGTTGGGCTTCCTGTGGTCCCTTTTTCCGCAAATTTTGAATTGATTAGGCGGATGGGCGGCGGCTCGTCACAGCGCATCGATCCAAAGAAGACTTCCTAAAGAGATACAGGAAGCAAGTACGAGAAACAGGCCAATCGGGAAGCAAATATAACGAACATGCTATGCCAATCAGGCGGAGTGCCACGTTGACACTCGCGGAGTGTCACGTTTAACTAGTATTCACCCAAAATCGCTAAAAATTACCGGGTAAAACCGGGTAATACCGGGTACCCGGTTTCTAGAAAACCGGGTATACTTACTTTTACTTACCCAGTTTTATTTTGAGAAAATTTACTCACTTTTACTTACCCGGTTTTGAAATTTCGAAAGTTGCCATCACTATTACCGTTTGAGTTCTGGTCCAATTATCATTGGCTAATGCGGTGGTGCAGATAGTCCCACGTCAAAAGACGCACCGGCCCACTATTGTGCCTCAGGGCTGGCGGGTATCCTAGCGATGCCGACTGCCGATCGAACGTCGTCATTTGCATCTGCTCCTCGGAGGAGGCGCAAAGATCACTGGCGCACGAACGACGCCTGTTTCTTTGACGGAAGCATTATTCTAAGAGCGAGAGAAGGACAGAAAGAATGGAAGCCGCGGAAGAGGAACGCACGGGCAGAAGAAGGAGTGCGTCTTTCAGTGAAGGCCTGCTGTTGCCCATGTTGGAGCTCAGCCCGATTCGGCCAGTGGGTAGCACCGGTAGTAGTCCTGGCTCTGAGCAACGCCAGCGCAAAAACAAGAAGACCTGCCCAGAGGAACTGCTGCTGCCCCAGCTGGAAAACAAGGCCATTGCAATGGTGAATTTGACTTTCATGCAGAAGAAACGCTGCTGAGTCACACTGACTTCATAAGCACGCTCTCAAATAAGGACGGCTGGAAAGACACAGACTCTTCTTTTTAGGCTTGAGCAAAAGGGCTACATCTTTGTCGGTGGTGGCATGTTATCAAATCGGAACTTTTCTCGTGGCTATTTGTAGGAACACTGAAACGTTCTGTCTCTCTGCCCCTTCTATCAACTAAATTCGTCTTAAAAGGTCTGTCGTCCTCCATCGGCCACTCCTCAAGAGGAGAAGCGTCTGAGAGCCTTGGGCAAGACTCTGCAGCTGGACGGCCACCGACGCAACTTCAGAGACGCAAAAGACGACTGCTCGTTGGTGGAGACAGAGCGGGCCATCTCGGACCTTGCCAGCGCCTGTCTGCCTAGACAGATGGGACAGGAGCCGTGCGTCTGCTTGCGCTGAGTTCTGTCTAGTGGGTGGAAATGAATTGAATTGAATTGTTTTATTGATGGAAGCACCGACACAGCACTGAACGTGCCATAAACCAGGTACAGAGTGCATGGGGCGCGACCATCAGTCACACATTTATGTCTCTGAAGGAAGCTCCTTCTAAAACTCAATTTGTCAAATGTAAGGGAACAAGTCTCTTTTAAAAAGCGGAGTGGTTTTGAGCTTTGAATTTTTACTGAGATTGTAGCAAGGCCCTTTCCGGTTTCGTGCAGCGTCTTTGACTCTCCTCGCGACTACACTTTTTGGAGTGGTCTTGCTACGCAACATTGGTATCGCTCGGGTTTAATTCTTTACACTAACAAAATCATCTTTTCAGACTGAATTTTAAAAAAGACACTGGAATCTAACACAAAACTAAGGTTAATTGTGAGCTTGATTTGATGTTGGCTTGCAATGAGCTCTTCAGTGATGTCAAGACCGTTGCTCTGCAACGCACCAGTGACAACATATAACAAACCAAAGTCTGCAGTATTGATCGCGTTTTGGTTACTGCAGCCCTCTGTTTCAACTTATGAAACTTTTTGTTGTCGGATTCGTGCTCAGGAGGTCGATCGCTTCATTTTGATATGCGATTCGACTAGGTTCGATAAAGTTTTGACTTTTCGCAGACCTTACTTTGGGATACTGTAGCGCGCAATTTTTTAAACTTGTTGTTATTTCGACGCCATAGTTCGCGAGAGGAGTCCGAGGGCTACCCGTCGATGTGTCGAACTCAACTCAGCGACGTCAGACAAGCGAGTTATTAAGCCTGAAGCAAGCATGTAGTTTTCAGTTTTCGACGCGTTTTGGTTACTGTAGCTCTCTGTTTAAACTTTTGAAACTTTTTGTTGTCGGATTCGTGCTCAGGAGCTCGAGCGCTTCACTTTGATATGCGATTTGACTAGGTTCGATCAACTTTTGTCTTAAAATGGACCCCACTTTGGGATACTGTAGCGCGCGAATTTGAAAACTTATTTTAGTTTTGAACACTCAGATGGCGAGAGGAGTCCGCAGGCTACCCGACGATGTCTCAAACTCCACCCTACGACGTCGGACGAGAGAGTTATTAAGCCCGAAGCGAGCGTGACGTACGCACGTACGCACGTACGCACGTACGCACGTACGCACGTACGCACGCACGCACGCCGAGCTCTTGATAGGGTTCGCTCGGCTGAGGCCGAGCGAAAAAAGGTTTCAATGCCGGTTTAAGGGGTGATAGGGTCCTGTCGTCTCAATACTGTTTTGTCCGCCCTGGTCCAGATCGTGTAAACGTGCTGAAATGTCGGTTATCGTGTTTGTTCTCTCCACGTTCACCGCCCACAGGATACCTCGCGACGACCAGTGCACCATGACCGGTTTCGGATTTCGCGCGCTGAACGCCATCGGCGGCCGTCGAATGCCAAAGGTCAACCAGCGAGAGCTCAAGTTCGACGAGGTCACAAAGCCGATTGACGGGTCGCAAATCGACAAACGCCTGCAAAGTGCACCGACGCAACTGCCGCCGCTGCGAAAGACCACATCGGCCGGGGTATGAATCTACTTCTCCCGATTGAATGGGTGGAGCTGCCTGCTTGTTTGAGCTTTCATGCATGATACCAAGTGCATACTGTATGTACCGTTATGTACATGCATAGCGTATCACCTCGCACTTCAGTTGAAGGCGCCCGCCGTCCAAGTGAGACTGGCGGACCGTGTTCTGGGCAGACTGACCCGCCGTCAGTCCTCCTTCTCCTGCAATGATCTCAGCGGACTGACGGCGGCACTCGGCGCGGATCTGCTCGATGGCACCGACAAGCAGCAGAGGGAATCGGTCCGCTTCTCGATTCGCCAGGACGACAAGCTGATTCGAGACGCCATGAAGAAGGGGTGGGCTGGCTGGTGTTGTCGTAACCGTCCAGAGAGAGGGGGGGGGGGGGGGGGAAATGTTTTTCAGCTAAACTAATGGAGGCCCAATTTCTCCTATTGGGGTCGGAGTGCTCGAATGCAGAGACTCCTGCACGTATACCTCCTTCTTAAAAGCAGGTAACTCTCGAGGACGGCAACCTCCGTGATGGTTGAAAAACCATGACATTGAACGTATAACCGACAACTTTGTGCGGCATTATAATACATAGCTGTTGGAACATCCCACTGTACTCTCGCTTCAGTCTGCTTGGAGCGACCTCCTCTCCCTTTTCGTGGCGTCCCCAGCGCATGAGCAGCGTCCACCTTCACGAGAGCGAGCGTCGGCCTGAGAATCGTCGTCGTCGCCGAAGTTCCTTCGAGGAGGCGTTAGACCCTCAGACCTTTCGCTTCCACGCGATGAAGGAAGAGAGTGAGCAGATGACGGAGGGAGAGAAGGCTGTCATGGATGGCTTGTACGTCCAATTGGGAAGACGCGTACTCTTCGGAGCCATGGGCTGCGGACGCAAGTTCAGCACCAACTTCAAATGAACGCCAACGGAGTTCGATCGAGTCAAACAGAGTTTAGGAGACTGCCTCGTTACAAGACTAGTACTACCATATTAATATACTTTTTGGTATTGGTACGGGTTTATTTCGGCGGTAGTGAGGATGGTGTGCGTATTGCAATTCTATTTTATTGTTCGTTGCCATCGCTAAACCAGCGTTAACGATAAACGTAAGCGATAAACGAGTGCAAGAACAAGAAAGACAAACCGGAGGACCCGCTGTTGCTGCGGCCCCGCTTGGAGAACAAGACCACTGCTATGGTGAAGTGAAACGCTCTCCAATGAGAATGTCGTAGCACAGTTATGAGTAAACGACCTTTCCTGTGTTTAATGAACAGGACTCGGCTTAACCACAATTTGCTTAGCGTGTTGAACGACAATATCTTGTATGGCACTAATACTCAAGCCGCCCTCGTGGCGGTTTGTCTAACAGTGCTGAAACATTCACCGAAACTCTGCCGCTTCTGTCAAGGAAATTTGACTCCAGAAGTCTGTCATCCGCAGGACAGTAGCGTCTGAGGGCACTGGGCAAGACTCTGCAGTGGACGGCCACAGACGCAACTTCAGAGACGCTAAAGACGACTGCTCATTGGTGGAGACAGAGGGCGCACTCTCTGACCTCGCCATCGCCTGCCTTCCCAGACAGATGGGACAGGAGCCGTGAATCAGTTTGAGTGCAGGTGCTGAGTGGTAGATGGAAATGGAACAGTGCACAATGAACGCAGTAGTGACAACTGGCCAGTAGGTAGCCACATATTGTCGTCTCTGAAGGAATCTTAGGTCAAACGCACTAGCGCAATAGGGAACGCGGAAAGGTTGCAAAATCGCTATATAGGGAGGCACAGTCTATTCGCTTGCGTTGTGTGTTGCTAGCCGCGACGTTAAACGTTCTATTGTTCGCGTGACTGGTGCATGGAGAGCTGCAAACAATATGGCGATCGTTTTGCAACCAACAGGATCCCTCGCGACGACCAGTGCACTGTGGCCGCTTTCTGTTTTCGCGTCCCGAACGCCATCGGCAGACGTCGAGTGCCAAAGGTCAACCAGAGAAAGCTCAGGTTGGACGAGCCTACCAAGCCGGTGGGCGGGTCACATGTAGACAACGCCTTCAGAGTGCACCGACGCAGCTGCCGCCATTGGCGCTGCGACAGGCGACATCTGTAGGGGTATGGGCCGACTTCGTGTTGCACGAAAAACAGATGTACATACTTGGTTTCCATTCGACTTTTGGATCTTCAGTTGAAGGCGCCCGCCGTCCAAGTGACGCTGGCTGACCGTTTGGTGGGCAGACTGAGCCGCTGTCAGTTCTCCTTCTCCTGCAACGATCTCAGCGGACTGGCGGCGGCACTCGGCGCGGATCTGCTCGACGCCACTGATAAGCAACAGAGGGAATCGGCCAGATTCTCGATTCGCAAGGACGATAAGCTGATTCGAGACGCCATGAAGAAGGCTTGAGTGGTGACTGGTGAACGTCCAAACAGAGGGAGACGAGTAGTTGTCAGCCAAAATGGAAGTGTGCTTTGTCGAAGTGGCTGGGTCTTTCGCACGTGGGTACGCATTGTTCTACCATCTGAGCGACCTAGCCAAATGCGCACATCCGACCAAATTAGTTGGAAACTCGCGCAGCATTCGTAGAGCTGTTGGAACATCCCATTGTACTCTCGCTTCAGTCTGCTTGGAGCGATCTCCTCTCCCTTCTCCTGGCGTCCCCAGCGCATGAGCAGCGCCCATCTTCACGAGAGCGAGCGTCGGCCTGAGAATCGTCGTCGTCGTCGCAGCTCCTTCGAGGAGGCGTTCGACCCTCAGACCTTTCGCTTCCACGCGATGAAGGAAGAGAGCGAGCAGATGACGGAGGGAGAGAACGTCTTGTTGGGAAGACGCGTACTCTTCCGAGCCATGGGCTGTGGACGCAAGTTCAGCACCAACTTCAAATGAAGACAAAGGAAATCGGAGTCTTACAGATTAGGATACTGGAGCAGCTACACTCCGGCATCGATTGCCAGGCTGACACCCTGGAAGCTTGCTTCGGCGATTGGCGTTTGTTGGCATTCGGCGAACGTGCGTGTCCGCCAACAAAACTAATTGCACTGCACGCAAGTTGTGACGTATACAAGCAAGTGAAAACCGTGCTACCACTCACACGAGTTCACTTTAACGTCGCTTGCAGCGACGCTTACTAGCTTTCTGAAAGCGTTTCATTTCGCCGTCAAGTCACAGACCCTTTTGCATTGTTGCTGATACACTAGGTCGAAGTTGTTTGCGTCGTCCGTTCCTTTGCACGTCTTCCAGTCGTTGTCCTAACGGCAGGCGGGAAAACTGGCAGACTGACCACCGGCAAGCTTTGTTCGCCTACACACCCAAAAGGTGGCCCAAATCGTCTGATCTTTGAATAGGCCATACGTCGAGGTGGTCTTTCTTTTGCCTTACAGTGGTTCATCGCCGAACTTGAGCTCATTCAACCATTAACGTTCAATCATCCAGCCGTCAATCGACATTCCAACATTCTGACGTAAGAGGGCTCGTTCGACATGATGATGAACAAACTCTCTTAGGTGCGAACTGAAGGCTGAGCCTTAGACTTGAATACCTATGCCGCTGACCTAAAACACTGCAGCCCGTCCACGAGTTAAGATTACCGTAACAACTATACTTGAGTTGAACAATCCCGCTAGTGGAGGTGGATCACATGTAGTCGCCAGCGTCGCCGTTCGTAGAGGTGCTGTAACATTCGTCGGGGCGACAGGTAACCTCAGTCAAGCAGCTTTGATTCCTGCATGGTGTGTCTTCCCTCCGCCTCACTACACGGCAAGAAGCGTCCGAACGCCATGGGCAAGGCTCTGCAACTGGACGGCCGCCGACGCAACTTCCGAGACGCTAAAGACGACTGCTCATTGGTGGAGACAGAGCGCGCACTCTCTGACCTCGCCAGTGCCTGCCTATCCAGAAAGCCGTGAGCCGGATTGCACGGAAGTGGAACGATGAGCACTGAAAACTGATGCTGAAGTGCTCACATCTCACACATACATTCTTTGAAAACATCTCATTCTATAACTTACTGTGTCAGATGGAAACAGAAAGGTTTTAAGTCAGGGTTTAAGTAACTGTCTAGTCTTTCGACCACTCAATGCGCTGCGTTTCGAGTCTTGTCATAACGTTTGTTTCTGGGTCAGCGATTGTGTTTGTTCTTGTCTTACTGTACTTCCGGTACGTACAATACCTTTACCCCACAGGATACCATGCGACGAATAGTGCACTATGACCGGTTTCGAGTTTCGCGCACTAAGCGCCATCGGCGGTCGTCAGTTGGTCAAAATCAACCAGCAAGAGCTCCAGCTCGACTAACTGACCTACCAAGCCGGTACCAACTACCGTAAATCCTCCAATAAGCGCCCTGGGCGCTTATTTTTTCCACCTGCCTCTAGGAGGGGCGCTTATTGGAGAGGGGCGCTTATTCGAGAGGGGGGGGGGCGCTTATTAACTCGACCCCTGGAGAGTGCCAAAGTTTGACCAAAATTTCCCGTTGTTTCCACATTTTCGCGCACATTTGCATTGATTATAGGCTGAAACTGTTAAGCTTTTGATCAAAACACCTACCATTAGTCGGTGTACTGTCATTGACAGCCCTATGTATATAGTGACTGAAGTCGTGACAGAGCATGTATGGCAGTGTTTGTAGTACTGGTACTTACCAAAGGTGGGCGCTTATTGGAGAGGGGCGCGTATTTCTCAACCTTCCTCTAGGAGGGGCGCTTATTGGAGTTGGGGCGCTTATTCGAGGGGGCGTTTATTGGAGGATTTACGGTACTTACCTACCAAGCTGGGTTGCAGGTGAACAAGCGCCTGCAAAGTCCACCGACGCAGTTACCGCCGCGGACGGCATCATCGAAAGACCGCATCGGCCGAAGTATGGATCGACTTCATCCATCGTTCCTTCCATAAGAAGTTGATGAATGCGGGATCTTCAGCTGAAGGCACCCTCCGTCATAGTGACCTTCCTTGGCTGACTGCCTTGAGGCCCAAACTGACACGTCGCCTGTCCTCCTTCTCCTGCAGCGACCTCAGTGGTGACCGCTGCGTCTGCGATTGGCGCAGACCTTCGACGTCACCGACAACACCGACAAGCAGCAGCGGGACCCGATGAGATTCTCGAGAAGCAAGGACGTCAAACTGATTCGAAGCGCCATGAAGAACGTGCTGGCTACAGTAGTTTTGGTGGTGAACGTCCGAGAGAGGGGAGAGAGTGGTACAACGGAACGATAGTGCTAACCAAACCAACTGAATGAACACGGACAATCGTCATGACAAAGTGGTGAGCATTGAGCAAGCAGTGCTGCATTTATAGAGAGCTTCGAATATTCCTCATCTTGCATCTGCCGGGGCGCTTGTCTTCGCTCTGCAACTTGCTTCGATTTGCGGCATTTCTACAGCCTGCTGTTAGCGAGAACACGTTTCAACTGCTCTACAAGACCAGAAGGGCGTTGCGTTTTTGGCAATCTCGAAAAACTAATTTGTGTTTTAAAGACAGGTTGACCTTTCGTTGTGTAGTGGCACTCGTCCGTGAATTGTCTCGAATCTTCCGAGTGAGTCGTATAGACATGTAGGATAATTGAGTTCCTACATACATACTTCTGCTATTGTGTGTTTCCGTCCGCTGCTGTTTCTCGGTTTCCTGCGCCCTCGCGTGTGTTTTGTAGTAGGTAGGTTACTGTAGCGCCGTATATCGCCATTTGATAGGCAGGCGGCTGCAGTAAGTGTACCTTCTTTGTTCCGCGCTTTCTCGCCGTTCCCACGCTGTTGGCGCGGACGCTCGATTGCGTAAGACAGTTTTGTGGCGCGCGCGTATGTAGCTAGCCAGCCAGCGTTGTGCGCGCCCCCTTCTTTGTTAGCGCCGTGCGTTGCGTACGTACGTGGCGATTGATAGTAGCGCGTCTTTGCCTTCCACATAATCGTCGATACGCGCTGCTCCGTTCAGTTCTCTCGCTACCTTTTCTCGAGTAGAGAAGTGAGAGGCTCGTGTGCGCTGTTGCTTTGGCTTTGCTGTTGCTTCGGGAAGTCAGTCGCCGTGCGCCGGAAATCGACTGAGAGAGCATCTGCACAGAAGCACTGCACAGTTGCACAGTGTCTGGGAGAGAGAGTAGGCGAGAAGAGTTGCTCCGCCTAGTGTCAGAGAGAGAGAGAAGGCGAGAAGTAGAGCTCCGCCTAGTGGCTGCGCGCTACGTTTCCTGCGGAAGTGAGTGCAGGGAAGCTCTCCAAGTCGTGTGGACGGCGCAAAGGAGAGTGAGCGGTAGTGACGACGGCTGCAGACGCCGGCCGACCTGCTCACGAACCGGCAGGTGAGAGGCGCAGAGGGGGAAGCGCCGGCCCGCGTTGCTGCAAAGTGGTGTCCGAGACAGGATAGCCAGCAGAGCGTGGTGTGGTGACAACAGAGCTGTCGGAGCAGCTGGAACGGAAGCAAAAGCTGACTGAAATCGGCTAGTCTGAGATCAGTTGCAGCGCCGCTTCAACCACAGCTTGCGGAGTCTCCTGACGCTCTGAATTGTCGGCTCAGTACGAGAGCCTGGGTGAGCGCTCTGGCTGAGAGGGGTCAGCTACAGGTGCACGCCGCTGCTCTTGGAAGGTGCTGACGAAGTGTCCTACGCAGCGCCGAGGCTGGTAGAGGTTCAGGAGGTACCTGAGGGTTTTCCCTGAAAGAGAGGCGAAAGCAGGTGAGCTTGCGTAGCCCTGTAAAGAGTTAGAGAACTCTATCTCTCGGCCGCCGTTTATGGTAAAGACGAGATCAGGGGGGCAGTCCTACCCTGAGACGTCCGGTATGGCTACTGATGACGTGGTGGG
>JASAMZ010009798.1:0-10853 GCA_030248115.1 Linhomoeus sp. GSCO2_2
AAAATTTGGACCTCAAATGTAAAAAGTGCCAGAGTAAAAAATTTGACCCCCCAGAGTAAAAGATTTGGACCCCCAATGTCGAAAAGTGCTCAGAGTGGAAAATTTGACCCCCCAGAGTAAAAAATTTGGACCCCCAGTGTTGAAGACTGCCTGAGTAAAAAAATTTGACCCCCCAGAGTAAAAAATTTGAGACACCTCAGTGTTGAAAAGTGCCAGAGTAAAAAATTTGACCCCCCAGAGTAAAAAATTTGGACCCCCCAGTGTTGAAAAGTGCCAGAGTAGAAAATCCGACCCCCCAGAGTACAAAATTTGGACCCCCATTGTCGAAAAGTGCCAGAGTAAAAAAGTTCGACCCCCCAGAGTAAAAAATTTGGACCCCCCTTGTGGAAGAGTGGCAGAGTAGAACTAAGTTGCCCCCAGAGTAAAAAGAGTGGACCCCCCAATGTCAAAAAGTGCCAGAGTAGAAAATTTGACCCCCAGAGTAAAAAATGTGGACCCCCATTGTTGTAAAGTGCCTGAGTAGAAAATTTGACACCCCACATTAAAAAATTGGACCCCCCAATGTCAAAAAGTGCCAGAGTAAAATATTTGACCCCCCAGAGTAATAAATTTGGACCCCCAGTGTTGAAAATGTGTAACCCCCACGTTGAAGAGTGCCAGAGTTAAAAAATTTGGGCCCCTAGAGTTAAAAATTTATAACCCCCATGTTGAAGAGTGCCAGAGTAAGCAACTAGGGCCCCCAGAGTGAAGAATTCCAGCCCCCCATGTTGAAGAGTGCCAGAGTAAACAACTAGGGCCCCAGGAGTAAAAAACATCACCTGCTACAGTAGAAAAAGTCGCTCACTGAAAAATCTGGCATAGCAAACAACATTTTCCCTCTCGAGTAAAAAACATTTTCTGTCTCCAGTAAAAGACTTTTCCCCGCCTCGGTAAAAGACATTTCCCATTCTCGGTAAACAACTTTCCCCACCTCGGTACAAAAGATTCTCCCCAATTGGTACACTGCGCCTTGTCCGGTGTCTGTTGGGCTTCTTGCCTTTAGTCTACATTCGCTGTTACTACACAAGTCTGGACTTCACTCCAACTTTCGTATTCCACCTCTTTCTAAGCCTCTCCTCTTATCGTAAACTGTGACGGACGAATGAAAGCCCAAGCTTTCGCTTCCCTCCTTCGTTCCCATAGGAAATTTGATAGGGGGAAGCCAACTTTGGGGGACAAAGCTTACTCTGGGCGGCTTCCCTTCCTTCCCCCTCTCATTCTCAGTCGTCGTCCGTTGGTGTGTATATGTGTGTACCCAGTTAGAAGCGGGATCATTAAGACAAATCGGTTGCAGACAACAGCGCCAGCTGTCACTCTCTTTCATCGGGCCCTCCCACTTCGAAAGAGAGAGAGAGAGAGGGCCTTTGAAGTTAGCTGCCCCCCAACCCCCCTAGATTATTGTGGCGTAGCTGCAACTCGACTGCGCGCACTTTGCGTTGTTTATGCCAGTCTGACGCCCCTCTCCTCCAAGTATTGTGTGTATGTGCGCTCATTAGAATGTTACCTTGCAATGTTGCACTTGGTACAGCATTTTAGTTTAATTTGCAATTTATAATGGTGGCTTGTTTTTTATTTCTAACTTGTATTCTGTTACACTTGCAATTTTGCTTTTCACATTGTGCAGCAATTCACGACTACTGTAGTGTAATGAGTTTACGTTGGGTCACCGCTTTCCCACGGGGGGGGGGCCTTATCAGTGGACAAGTGTGGTCACAAGCTAGTCCTAGTCTGGTCTACACACATCCTGTCTTTATGTACATGCGTGCGTGTGCAGATTTATCCTGCTGCATATTCTGCTGCACGCGCGCACGGTGCGTGCCGTGGACGCTGGATATTTGGCGCCCCATTGTTTTTCGGTCGTTTTCGCCAGTCACTGCCATCCGAAGTAAGACAAGGGGGGGGGGGGGTGGGCCTACAAGATTTGTACTCCCCCCCACCCCCCCCCCTTGAGATGACGAGCTCGCCACAGGTGGCACGTCATAAACCCCCAAACATACCTACAACCGCTCTCTCTGCCTTTATAGCGATTCCTCCCCTGCCAACGTTAGGCAAATTACAGATTGTGTTCTGATTGTGTGTGCGCGTGAAACGCTATGTTTGTACATGAATGCACGGCCATGAAGCTAACAAGTCGTGGTTTCAGGAAGAGTCGTAGTTTATATTTGTGCCGTCTGATTCCACACAAATTTAATCATCGTCAATTATCCTTTTGCAGTCCAGTCCTTCGATTTTGCCGCTGTGCGCGCGCGTAAAAGCCGCAGGATTCCGCGTCGCCACCACGTTACCTTCCCCCAGTGCACCTACCCCCCCCCCCTCCTTCGGCACATCTGTTTCTTCAAAAGGGGGCGCTTTTTGTCTGGGAGTCAGTGCAGCTCTAACTGACTGACGGCTCTCGCATATGGCTCTCGTTTGCAGGAGGCGCAGGCTGCGATATGTCTCTCTTTGGGCCCTTTACAGCTCTAGGTTGTAAGTAAGAAGCGCCCTCCCTGCTAGACATTGACTAGGGGTGCTAGTTCACCACTGTTGCATTCTGTGTGTGGCACATTCTGTGTATTCAGAGTGTGGCGATTCTTGGCTGGCTGACAGAGGAATTCACTGGCCAAAGCAGTTACGCTCTTCCACTAGGAGTCACGTTTGAAGCCATTTGAGGCTTTGCAACGGCCAAAATGAGAAGAAGAAGGGACCACTGCTGCATAGCGGCTTTGCTAATAGCGATTTGTTGTCACACGGGACAGTGCGGGCCGCTCAGCTGGCTGTTTGGATCCAGCGCGACAAGCGACCAACAAAACGGCGACAGTTTGAAGGTACGGTATTTTATATGAAAAGTGAGATTAGTAGAAGTTGTGTTTACCTAGCGACTCTGGACCATATGGAAGTTACAGTATAGCATCACGCGCTTGTAAGGATCGCATAACGTGCCTACCATGTACCTAATGTTCCTACCGTCGTTCCGCGCACATGACTACATGTACATGCCCCTCTATTATTATGGCACTTCGAAGTCTGCGCAACGCTAAGATTCAGAATCTGCTTCGCAGGTCGCCTGAACAGTTGTCTATCGCTCGCAAGTCTGTAGGCATCAATAAGCGTACAAGCAGTTTAAGTTTTCTTGCCGCCGGCCGTTCCCACGACTATCGTTTACCGTCTGACACACTAACGCCGTTGTTTGTTTACCCGTTAGACGCTCACTATTTTGAGAGGGGGAGGAGCGGAAGGAACAACTGAAAGAGAATGCACCTGAATGAGTACAGAGCCGTTTCGAAACAACTCTTCAAAAAGTGCATCGGCGTTTTTAGAACACGTCCAATCGCACGTTATATGCAAATTCAACAGTTTTGAAACACGCAACAGATTGCTGTAGAGCCACAATTTTGCAGCAAAGTGTGCGCTTGTTTGCGTTCGTCGCAAAGCGATAGAGATTCTTTAGTCCTGAACTTCTCAGTCGCAGATTGTCACAAATGGTATGCATCCTCTAAAACACAAAGTTTATTCTTCTCCACTCTAGGCGCACCCAATGAGCCCCAGCTTCGACAAACCGGTTCTCAACAGGGTCAAGAGGCAGGCCTACGAAGTCTACATCGCCGGCGACACCAAAGTCACGGTTCGTTCGCTGTAGCCGCACTTTACAGCTCCTCCGTAGATTACAGTTCCGGCTACCGTATCCGTGGAATCCAGGTCGACAGTCAGCCGGAGATGAGCCGCGGCCCCTGGGACCAGTGGCGGGAAATTCGCGAGTGTTCCCGCTCCTGTGGAGGGGGAGTCAAAATTGAGCAGAGGGAATGCCAGTGGGTGACACAGACCGACTGCTGTAATTACTACAATTAGTCCAGTAATTAGTACAGTGATTACTACAATTAGTCACCCGGGAGCGTATTATCATAGTATGGGGTGCTACAGGATAAGGGGAGGGTTCTCATTCGAGGGAGAAATTCGAACCCTCTACCCAATCCACAACGCATGTGCGAGTGGCGCACTAAAAGTAGGACTACCATGCATGCACGGCGTACTACAGTATGCCAAGTGGTACACGAGCATGCAGTGGAGTGCATAGGTTACTTAGACCGCAAGCATATGGAAGGTGTTGGGCGCAAAAGTCACTCGAAACACTTCACATAGATTCTTCACACTTCGAATAACGCAAGAATGCCTGCTTTCAGAGGAGCCTCTCCAGAGGAGTGCAAGGGCGCCTCCAAGCGCTACGTCTCGTGCAACCAGGACGTGAGTGAAATGATGACAATCTATAGACTTCAGTCATGCAGAGGGGGGGGGGGGGGGAGAGGGGGGTGCTTGCCTACTACCCTCCCTGCCCCAAAATACCCCCACCCAAGTTTGAAAATTTGTCTGCGGAATGTGACTTCAAAGTGTCGCCTGCGGCCGTTATGCTATATTTCGTCTATTCATAGCGATGTTTTGGTACTTTTGAGCTCTTTCGGCAACTATTTTAGTCCTTTTAGTTGCCGCCTGCACGTTTATGATAGAATCGACGTCTCCTACCTAGTAGCAACGTGCTGCAGTACAACCAACCCCATCTGTGACAATGAAACTTCAGAAATGCCCCGAGGGCAGTATCGACTTCCGCCTGGAGCAGTGCCAAGCTTACGACGACAAGCCGCTAGAGAGCAAGTACTACAAATGGATGCCGACCGGGCCGGACAAAGGTTTGTATGGCTTCGACAAGCCAATTGTCCCGCCAATGGGACAAATACGTATTTGTCCCGTCCGCGGAGCGATTGGTTGGCCGCATAATGCGCTGCTGTGGTAGCCGATGACAAATTTCGATGAGGCGGTCTTTGTGTCCGTGGAGCGAACAAGTAGCATTATATCGAAGAAAGGAACATAAGATGTCGCCCAATTGGTAATAAATGACAAATTGCTCGCTTAATTCCTTCAGACCAAAGTGAAATCATGTGTTTGCTTGGGCTGCGAGGCACACGCGCCTTGCGAGCAAAACGAATGACTGGAATGATTACAAACCTTGCGAAGCTTGTCTGTCAGTCAAAATTTAGCCAGCCACCAGACAATTACAGCGAAACAAAAATCGGCCTTTTAACAACTGTGACCAGCTTGAAACTACTCTACTGCATATTACAGTATCCATTCCGCGTTTCAGCGGCCGACCGCTGCTCCCTGACCTGCTCAGCTGTGGGGGAGGAGTTCTTCTACGTGTTCGAGCCCAAAGTCGTAGACGGCACCAAGTGCGACAACATGACCAACGACATCTGCGTCGAGGGCTTCTGCCTGGTGCGTGTTTTGCGTGCTGTGCGTGTTTTGGACTTTGGCTTATTGGCATTTTGCGCTCTGAGCGCCACGACCATGACCCAGAAAATAACGCACGCAGTATTCGTGCGTGTCGATGACATCAGTGGCTTAGCCGGGGGGAGGGGGGACTTTGGGAGCAAATGACCCCCCCATAAGTAATTGTTGCCTGCGGCGCTGTAACTAATGAAACTTTTCAAGCCTGCGTGGCTCGAAATTGTGAAAGCTTCACCTGCGGGGCTCTAGATAGTAAAATAATGTCTGCGGCGCTATAAATAGTGGAAATTTTCCCCTGCGCGGCTCTGAATGCTGAGAAATTTGCCTGCTGCATAAAGTAAAAAATTTTCGCCTGCGGCGCTGTGTATAGTCAAACTTTCGCCCGCGATGCTGCAAATAGTAGAAATGCTGCCATCAAACCCTCAAATTGTGAAATATCAAATGCCTGCGGTGCTTATTTGCGCGTATTGGCACTAAAACAGCGAAATCATTTGCACCCACCATTTGAAATTCTTTTGCCCCTCCCGCTTGCCACTCTTGGCTGCGCCCCTGAGTGACATTGCGGTATCGTAACTCGTACAGTCTTTTAGCCGCTGGGCTGCGACGGTCAGCTTGGATCGAGTCTCCGAGAGGACAAGTGTCTCAACTGCGGCGGAGGGGGCGCCGAGTGCAAGACCATCAATCGGTTCTTCGACGAGGTACGGTATCTCTTCAGTTTGAATAACATGTAGCTTTGTTGAGTGAGATACTGTATGTATTTTGTACGTTTGCAGCGCATCACGGGCAATCTCAGGCAGTACGTCAAGATGTTCGACCTGCCCACGGGCGCCACTTCCATCAGCGTCAAAGAGAACAGGCCCTCGCTCAACAGCCTGGGTACATACCTATACCGTATATACTCTAATAAGCTCCCTCCCATTCGAATAAGGCCCATCTTAATAGTACCCCTCCATAGAGGGAGCCTCCAATAGCACCCCCTTCCAAATGTACTGCACTACATGTATGTGTATGTACCTACTAAGGCGTACTGTGTGCATGCATACTGTACTACTATAGTACTAGTCTACAACTACTATATGTAGTAAATATGCCTTTAGTACACCCCCAGGGGCTTTTCAGAGTATTTACGGATGTCGATTGACGAACGCACGCAGCTCATCATACGACCACTCGCCGCGCTTGTGACTTCTAATCTCATTCAGCCATCACCAACGGCACTGGACACTATCTTCTCAACGGCGGCTATCGTTTCGAAGTGTCCAGTAAGACACTGAATATCGCAGGCACGCGCTTCCACTACCAGAGAAGGAAGCAGAATGGGAAGAGCTTTGAGGAAATCTCTGCCAGGGGACCTACTACAGAAGATCTGCGCATCATGGTGGGGGGGGGGGGGGAAGTAGTGCGGCTAGAATCCATTATGCGATCTTCTAATAATTCCCGGGTCTCCAAGAATTCCCCGTCTGTAATAACTCCTTGGGTCTCTAATAATAATGTCCCGGGGAATTACGAATTACTAAGAAACTGTTGCCAGTTAATGTATAACAGGCATTCCACTGCAGTATCACAGTTGTTAAACAATATGTAGCCGCATATCAATCAAGTTTAACGACGATTCTCATTATTTCGGGCGTAATTATGGCTTCGAAAACCCATTTCCGTAGGAATTTATAGCACTTCACGCTAAATTTCTGCTGGAAATTGCTGCTGTACAAACATCGTAAGAATAATTCCCTGGTCTCTAATAATTCCCCCTCTCTAATAATTCTCCGCGGAATTAGCGAAATTTTTGACATCGAAAAAATAATTCCCCCCGGGAATTATTAGAAGATATACGGTACTCTGTTTCACCACATTCTCGCTCACCCTCTCGCGCACTTCCACTCTACCACCACTCCAATGCCACTCCGCTCCCATCCCACTCCACTCCCACACCACTCTCACTCTACTCTCACTGCACTCCCACCTTACTCCCACTCTTACTCCCTCTCTTACTCCACTCCAACTCAACTTCTACTCTTAAACCCGCTCTTTCTCCGGTCCCACTCTTACTCTCGCTCTTACTCAACTCCCACTCTTACTCCCACTCCTACGCCACTCCAACTCTCTACTACTCCCACGTAGCACTGACTCTCACCTTACTCCACTCCAGTACCACCTTACTCCCTCTCCACGCCACGTCACTCCCACTCAGTCCGCCCAACTCATTACGCATCCACTTACATACCCGCTGCCACTCTCTTCAGCTGGCCCAACCCTTCGGCTCCCAAGACTTCGCCATCCAATACGAGTACTCCCTGCCTCTCAAGGACACCGCCTACGAATACAGAGCTGGCCCGTGGAGTGACTGCAGCGTCACCTGCGGAAAAGGTGTGTTTGTGTGCGCTTTATGTTGACTGATGGAAAAAGTATGATTACTAAAATACGTTTCAAGGTAATCGAAGAGTGAGTAAATACTAATTGCGCTCCACACAGGCCATATACCATGCAGGTTGTGCATTGACAAGTTTAATCACTAAACTACGCCCACGATGCCACTACACAATGTTCAATTCATCAATTAGCAAGTTTAATTACTAAACAACGTCCCAATGCAGGCGAGCACACGCGCGAGCTCCGCTGTCACGACGTGGAGAGCGGCGCGGTGGTGGCGGAGGAGGAGTGCGATATGGTCAACGCTACCAAGCCCCTCTTGAACAAAACGTGCGAAACTGTGGACTGCGAGGCTGAGTGAGTTCTTCTTTCAGTATTTTACGTACTCCGAAACTATCGTGTCGGCGAGATAGAAAACGACTCTTTGGGGCGTAAATCTTCCCTGATTCGTGACGGTAAGCGAATGGAAGTCTAGTTTTGTCCCATTCGGGTCAGCGTGCTTCGATGCGGTTCACCACAGCGTTAGTTATGGCCTGCCGCGTACACCCTACTTTGGCCTAAAATGGCCAAAATCGCCGAAATCGGCCAAAAAGGGTGCACTTTTTTAATAACTCAAGAAAAAAACGGCCAAATTTCTTCAAACTTTCTGTGTGTTCACTAGAATCAATTGTCTACACAATGGAACAAACCCCATCTTATTCGGTTGCGGCACGTTCCAATGCGACTCGATCATAGAGACCCTACTTTTGGCCGAAACGACGCTTTTCGGCCAGCTAAACGGCCTCGATCCGCAATCGAGCTGAAAAGCGTCGTTTCGGCCAAAAGTAGGGTCTCTTTGATTGAGTCGCATTCGAGCGTGCCGCAACCGAATAAGATGGGGTTTGTTCCATTGTGTAGACAATTGATTCTAGTTAACACACAGAAAGATTGATGAAATTTGGCCGTTTCTTTCTTGAGTTATTAAAAAAGTGCACCCTTTTTGGCCGATTTTGGCGATTTTGGCCATTTTAGGCCAAAGTATGGTGTACGCGGCAGGCCATAACTAACGCTGTGGTGAACCGATTTTGCTTAAATTTGAAATGTGATATCAGGACACCTTGGGGTATAACTGGTGTAAAAATTATCAAAATCGCCCACCCTGTACAAAACCTCGAATTTTTCATGTGCGCCCCAAACCAGTGCGTGTTGCGTGATCATGGCAAAACACGCACCGCGCCAACACACTCCGACAGGGGTATCCAACGATGCATAAATCATTTGGGTTTCCCGGAGCACTAAGTCTGCAGACCCAAATAACCTTCAGTCTCTGCCTTTCTTGAACAGACTATAGTGGGCTTGCAGTTCGAGCATCCCCTCCCGGCCCACACCCAAGCGCAACTTCTAGAACAAGAGAATGAAGAGCGCGTAGGGCGCAAATCTGCTAGCCATTCATTACTCTTCGAATCAAATTCGCCCTTCCACCTGCTAGTTAGCGGTATCTACAGGCTTGATTATACATCTCCACAACAATTGACGAACAGGCGTTGTTACCGGCGGACGAACCAGCCAAGCAAGAAGGCAACATCTACCTCAGTGGCCTGATGCACCAGTTGGAGATCTGGTTGGACTTGTCCATGGGCTGCCCCAGGAAGTAGATGGTGAGGTCCTTGAGGCCCAAGTTCAGACAGGCGGCCATCATCGCCTTCAGATCCATCTCTTCAGATGCCTGCTTCCCTTCAGACTCCTTCAGTGGTGTTCCAGGGAGAGCAATGGTCTCATTCTCCTCTTCCGCGTCCCTGGGATGGTGGCTGTTGCGCTGCTGGTAGCTGTCCAGGTCGTCCTCTTCGAAGGAGACGTCCACGGAGTTCGACTCTTGTGGATTGACGCCTTTGTTCTCAGGCGCCACTTCTGCTGCATCTGCTGGACTTGCAGCTTCAGTGGAGGCTTCAGTGGACGACGGCGGCTTGCCGGACTGGCCGGGCGCTGCAAGCAATGGCGCGCCACGGTTGAGAGGAAATGACCGTCATGAAAAAGTACTCCCCACCCTGCAAATCGGGTTTCTCCTTCTCCGTCAGCTCGTAGAAGTTGTCCAGGAACTTCAAGTCCGCTTTGTAGAGCTGCAAGCAAAATTACTTTCGACGAGGACAATCGCTCTAAATTAGCGACAGCGGCACTAAAGGTGCCGTGAAAACATTTCATTAGCTAGTTGGTAGCTGGCCATGCGAGTTGGACAGGTGTGCCACTCCGCTGTTCTACCACCAATACCACCCTCACCTGTTTGACCAATTGCGACAGGCAGACGAAGTTCTTCATCTGACTGAACAGATCCTCGCAGCAAGGAAGCGTTCGTCGCAGCACGCGCAGGTCACCAGAGAAGTTGAAGCCTGAAAGTAAACAAATCAAAATGCATGGTATCACCGGCCCACGGTTTCCAATGGCGACCCCACCGAGCTTCAGGGTGCGCTCAGTGCAGAAGAGCTCTCCGATGAGCGCCCTCCACTCCTCCTCTGACAAGAGCTCTTCCAGTCTCAGAAAGTCAAAGAGGTAGACGCGATCCCTGGTCGCCACCTGCATCAGCGCTGCCCTGTGGGAACAACTAAGATTTGAGTTCACATTCTATTGGAGGCATCACTCTAGCTGATTCAGTGGCCAGCAGATTGATCAAGCTCTTAGACAACCTGGCTAAATGGGCGTCTGCCTGCAACGCTTCGGCGTACAGCTTCCTTAGATTCTTCAAACTTGCCTAAACAGGTTCACTCACTTCTCCACGGGGCTGTAGGAGAGGGGTCTGAACTCGCAGTCGATGCCCAGCGTCAGTGCCTCGGCGTCGTCGCCGTCTCTTTCGAAGACCTCCCTCCAGAACAGTCGAACTGACTCCCGATTGTCGATCAGCAGAATCGACTCTGCCAACTGCTCGGGAAGACGCAGGTAGCCACTCTTGATGACGGTAGACGTTTCAGAGGCGAGTATTCTGAAAGGGGAGATGGGCACTTTCAATGGTTGACCGCTTTCTTACCTGCCGCAAACAACTCACATCTCTCTGGGGTCCCCAATGTGGGCCATGGCGCTTGTCAGATGGTCACAGAGGGCCACGTCGAAGCTCTGTGGCGACAGCTGGTAGAACTTGCACCAGAGAGCCGCCTCCGTCACATCCTTGTGGAACTTCAGCAGCTGCCCCACGAACCAGCATCTGCATAGAAGAGAAGGCATCG
>JASAMZ010009802.1:0-20804 GCA_030248115.1 Linhomoeus sp. GSCO2_2
ATCCCTTTGACTACCAGGGGAGTCTGTCAGACGTAGCATTCAGATCATGGCCATGTTTCAGGCGCTGCAAGAAAGTTGGCCATGTTTCCACTGAACGAAGAAACTTGGGCAAGTTTCCTGAGAACCTGAAACTTGGGCAAGTTACACCATGGCAGGCCGGGCAGTCCCCGAAAACAAAAACTTGGGCATGTTGGTGAAATCATGGGCAAGTTGCATTGATCACATGTGATAAGAAACTTGAGCATGATTCGAGTCTCAGTGTAACAACAAGTAGCAAACTTTTTGCGATATATCACGCACTGAAGCACGCCGTAGCCTTCACAGACAATACACAAAACGGCGGAGATCAGAGTCATTTCAGAAAACACGAGATGTTAGACTCAGTGTGGAAACGCTCCATACAACTCAACTTAGAATTAGAATCCACAGAATTATAGTGGAGGAACACACCACAGATTCTACAAAAGTGTGTAGTCCTAGACCTAGAACAGGGAGGGTGCATCACACAGCGTCGGCGATTCTTGTAGTCGACATGTCTGCCAAAATGTCCCAATTGCCACTGGTTTCTCAGTGTGAGGATCTCCTCTTTACTACCTACTTAATCTTTAACATCCTCCAACACACCTTTAGTGTTGTTCCTATGCCAGTGAAACTAATCCTCAAACATTTGGAAAGGGCTATTGCTGCTGTAAAGCATCTACGATTCAGCCAGTAAAACGACCCTGCTGTCAAAGCCTCCGCTGTCAACAGTCTTATCCCCATGCCACACCACATCACTAGACCATGGAGCCACAACTGCACGACCCACTATGGAATGCAGAACATGCCCAAGATTTAAGATGCCTGCAGACAATTGAAACTAATCCAAGATTTCACTTTCCTATCTTGCCCATGTTCTTCAATCCAGCGATCCTCGCCTTTTGTTTGCGAATCTTGCCCATGTTTTGTCGAACTGCGCAAATCATGCCCATGTTTCTGAAACATGCCCAACTTTCGATTTTTTCACCATTTTGGCCGATTTGGCCACTATTTCACGAAACTTGGCCAAGTCGATTTTTAACTTGGCCAAGTTCCTGGCCTGGTACTCAAAGGGCTATTCAGCCGCCGAGTTTGAGAGACCACAGCCGCGCTCGCACCCAACGATCTTCGACGCTTCCAAAGTCGACACTTTGCGGAAAACTGCCGCGCCGCAAACAAAACTTGGCTGCGCGTCAAATTGACAGTCGGGCATATTTACAAGTCAGAACTTTGCGGCTGCGCCAAAATGTTGGAACTTCTTATTTTGAGCCAAACGTCGGCCAAGTCTGATGTTGGTCTTGCAGTTGGGACTTGGCTGCGCCAAACAAATATTCATACTCGTGACTGAGCCAGACGTCTAATTTTGGGTTATTTAGCGGATTCACTTTCGTTTGAGATGTGGATGGCGCAAAGTGGCAACGCTGAACCAAACGTTTTATTTTGGGTTGCTGGAAATTTGGGTTTGCAGTCAGTTGCAGACGTCGGTTTATTTAATGTCTGCCACTGCCATAAGGCCGTCCCTCTTCTACGACGACGGCGGCGACGACGGCGGCGGCGACGACGACGACGACGACGACGACGACGACGACGACGACGACGACGACGACGACGACGACGACGACGACGACGACGACGACGACGACGACGACGACGACGACGACGACGACGACGACGACGACGACGACGACGACGACGACGACGACGACGACGACGACGACGACGACGACGACGACGACGACGACGACGACGACGACGACGACGACGACGACGACGACGACGACGACGACGACGACGACGACGACGCAATACCAACCCTGGTTATGTCCAGTCGGAAATACCAGCTCGTCACGTGCTCCACCTCCGTCAGCTCTGGAGCGAGTACTAGATGCCAGCCCAGCTTCAGCACGTTCTCAAGAATCCTGGCGCATGTAAGTTTGATGGCGATGGAGTCTTCTTTCTTGCAGTTCTTCACGAATGGTCGCCGTTCCACCGTATATGACCGACAGCATCCGTCGGTATTTCCTTCCGTTATCTCTATAATTGCAAACAAATTTGAATTTTGAATATTGAATGCACAATTTGGATACGCAATATACGCTTTGCATTCTTCGTTTACGACGTGGTACGATTGCTTCCCTCTGGTCTCACCTCCATAGGAGCATCGTACAGCGTCGCAGACGGCTTCAATGGTCACATCGTCTCCGTTGAGAATGTTGATCTGATTGGGCCGTTGGAACACGATGATGAAGTATGGGAAATTCTCGTCGTCCGCCGGCAACGACTGCGAAGTGCCCATGGCGGAATGAATGTAGATTGTAAAAGTAAGACGTTTGGCCTACCCCACGACTGAACTCTCAGAAATATGCGCGCAGCGCAACGGCCCGTTCAGCGCATTGTTGACTTTGGCTTTGCGGCCCCCAGTTGTGATAAGGCGCTCGACTCACTGGCACCGACTGATAGCGCCCGAATGGCACGTAGGTTCAGTTCTGCTGCCTTAGACGCAATTTGTGACAGGAAGCAGTAGCGTACACATCGTACTGTAGGTAGAGGCAGGGTTGCCTCCGTCCCAAGTAACGTTTTCGCAACTCAGGTACAGATAGCAGGCGGGTAGGCAAAAGGTATGAAACTGCAGACGACGCTACTAGCACTACTGCTGCAGGGTAGACAACAGATAGAGGACCCTACAGACATAGTTACATTCGAAAATATCAGTTCGCTAACACGTCCACTGAGCAGACACCATAGACAAAGTCGCCCCAGGCGCTATGCTTACTACATTCATAACTGAGTGTGTAACTGCTCAATTCGAAAGAAAGAACGGCTTCAATCGCTTTTCGTGTCAGTTTCCAGTGGTCGCCAGTCGATTACTGTGGTTCTCGACCACAATTCCAGTGGGAGACAGTGGCTGACGTTCCAGAGAAGCAGAAGCTTGGCAGGGTGTCTTGATACGTTGCTGGCCTTCTGAAGATTGTAGAGTCTTGTGAAAATTCAAATTCTTTGAGCACGTTCCAAGTTGTGCAAGCATACCTCAGCACACTCCAGTGCACTCAAAGTGCTCGAGTGCGATTCGTGGGCGTCCAGAATGAGAATCAGACCTCCTTCTGATGTGTTGTCACGGAGAAACTTTCCAACTCTGTTCGCGAAGTCGTAGTTCATCGAATGAACCACCTTTGGTGGATTCTCGCGGACAGATTTGCAATAATTGAACAGTTGTTTGCTGTTGTTGTCCACAACAACTGTTGCGCAAGACATAGAACCGCGTAGGAAATCTTCTAGAGTAGTGGGATTGGTGGGCAGCTGCTGAACAAACAAGAACTGTTCCACTGACGAACTGCTAGTTCTGAGAATGTAGAACGATTACCGTAGCCGCAGCTTACAGTACCTGCTCGTTAGAGGGCAAAAGTTGCAATGGAGGAACGTAACAGGCACACGGACTGGCACTGGCTGATCTTGCTTGGGTTTCCTCCATCTGCGCCACCATCGATTCGCAAGCGACGCCAAACTTTTGTCTGGCCAGCGTGGCAGCGTACGCCTCGTCCTAAGCTGATCAGTAGCTGTGTAGGATATAATGTTCGTGACGACGACGTGCTTTGAAGATTGTTATCACCTCTACATCCTTGCAGTGCTCCTGCGCGCCTTTCAAGAGGTTGTCGCAAAGTTGGTCGTTTGACAGCAAGTCTTTTGCAGTGGTAATGGCAGAAAGGCTCTGTTGAATCGTTTTCATATGCGCGTGAGAAGGTGGGAATTCTCTTGTCAAGGTTCCATCGCATAGAGCCAGAAAATCGCCCGAAGTAGGATGGAACAGGTACAATTGGAACTGAATTGCCCACATTGAATGCTTGTTTGTGTGTGAAGTACATCCATAGTTAGTAGTGACCCACCAGTTTAGCAGTTTCCGGACTTAAGGTTGCAGGGGGATGCCTGGTTATAACGTACAGTTGTGTTGCAAATTCCATGTGCATCTGTCGGTCTCCAAATAGTATGATCCTCTTTCCGTCCCATGGAATCCACAATCTCTTCAGCAGGTTGTACCATTCGCTTGGCATGTTCCCAGTAACATCCGTGATAATCAGCTGAAGTTAACCAGTTAGGGCAGACAGAGGCATGTATCCATGAATGAATTAATGTGAACTACATTACCTTTCCACCAGATTCACAAGCGGCAACAACTGATTCTTCTATTGTTGCCTTGTCTAGGATTGAGACACACTGAATACTCCCATGTTTCTCTTTCAGAAATGTAATGGAAAGTCCACTGGGATCGAAAATGAGAGGGAATTTTGCGCAGTTTCCACTGAAACGTACGCAATCATGAATAAGGTTGAAGTGAAGGGCGCAAGAGTCATCAGAGTACCCTAGCCTTAGAATCCTTGAAAAGAGTTGCGCTTCGAGTTTGTCGTAATCCTGAAATGAGCAGTGTAGGCCAGCGTCACCCAGCAGTTGTCTGCACTTTTGTATCTCTTCCTGAATGAAAGCCACTTGAACGTTTGCGAACGGGAATTCTACGGCATCGCTGTACTTGCCTTGGCATTTGCAATGCGATTCATTGAAGCCAGCAACACTGTCGTGATGGCTGCTCCCATTGAGTATGAGATCTCCTCATCACATGCCTTCTCGTCGTCAGTCCAGCTGAAGGATGCTCTCTGTACAAACTGGTACGCTAGTGTGCACTCTCCAAAGTCAGTAGGTATCCTGTCATAAACATACATTTCCTTCAGTTGCGCTAATGCGGTCGCAATTTTGGTTCCATTTTGCTTGCAACAAATAGCATCCGCTAAGTCGCCGTGGCTCTTCTGAAGCTGCTGAACTTCGAGACTAAGGGTTTCCACAATGCCCGCATCGTCGTAAGACATTTGAAAGCTTTCCAGATCTTCTTTGAACAATTTCTCCTCCTCTTGCAAACTGTTGAGTTTCTTTCTCTGCGGCTCTATGTCGATCTTAATTCTGCAGTAGAAGTGGAAAGACTGTATATTTGGACGTCTTCAGCAAAGGAAATGTGTTCAAGTCTCACCTCATAACTGAAGCAACACTTTGCAGCCACAGAAAGATGGCGTAACCAAAGGTTGAGTCCGACTTGACCTTGGCTGGAATGACATATTTGCTGTGTAGGAATCGCTCAATTCTGCTGAGCAAATCCCTGGTGGTGTCAAGATCTATTGGAGGCTCCCATGCCTTGACATCATCAACAATGTCTGGCTTGGCCAGGAATGGCTGGTGGTGTTTAATGCCTTGTTTGACGTTATCCACTGCTGAATCAAGAATGCTTTTATAGACCAATGCCAGTGTGAATGATATTGAGTGGTTTATGCGTACTGTGTTTCCTTTGCCACCAACCTGGTTGATAAGCAGTATCGATGAGCGAGCGAAAGCACTCCAGAACGTGCAGAGTTCCTTTTGATGGCTTCTGGAGTTGGTAGAGCTTCCTATAGTCCTAAGATAGAATTCCTCAGTTGGTTTCTGTTGCTGCCAATTATGACCCCTCAACAGTTTAGTTTCAAACCAGATTGATGAACTTCAGTAGTCTTGTGCGGCTCCTGGTGTACTTCCTCTCCAACACTCCGACTTGCGCGTTTATCTCTTCATCAAGTTGCCTCACCTCTGTTGTAATGGTTGCCAGCTGTCTTTGCTTTTGCAAAAGTATCTAAAAGTAGTCACGAGTGAATGCGAACGTTTAGTCTATTGCATTTGTATGGCACCTCTTCCTTTCGATCTAGAAGTCTCTTGTGCTCCGTCAACTCTTCTGATTTCTTTGCAATATCTCCTTCCAAGGCAAGCAACTTGTGCTTCATAGTTTGTGGATCATCAGCAAGATCTTTTACGAGTTGTTCAACCCCATCGCACAACTGAATACAGTGTCTGTTCTCTTGCAGCTTGGCTGCGTATGCGCTGAAATGTTTTAGAACAAGCTGTTTTAAAAAAGTTGAGTTGTTTTATTAATACAGAGTGGTTTGTGAGTCTTTAAAAGTGGAAGAGTATAAGAGTGGATACTTTTGTAACGTATTTCGAAGCCTTTCCGATATGACGCGCGCCCGCCCGGAGTCCACTATTCATGCGCTACTTCTGACACGCTCCTTTCTGAAAGGTTCTTGCAGGGCAACATTGGGATCGCCCGGGATTAATTTTTTGAGCAAGACACACGCATTTCTGAGCGGTTGTTGCAAGGCAACATTGGGATCGCCCGGGATTAATTTTTTTAGCAGACAAAGTTGTTCGTAAGACAAGGGTTTAAAAAACAAAAGTATTTCGTTAGGAATGACCGTTCAACGTAAGCGTAAGCGTAAGCGTTCAAACGGTCGAACGAATGCCGCTCTACAACGTAAGACGAGCGAGTTAGGGGCGATTTGCTGTTTGAACCTTTTAGTTACTGTGGCTCGCCAAATTCAAACTTTCGAATCTCGACTTCTCTGAACGGAATGATTAATGTGACGAAACCTATTCAACAAACTCAAGATCGTCTCTCTACGACGCACGCTGAGCGAGTTAGAGCGATTTCTATTCTAAAAACGCGAGAATGTCGCTTTTCGTGGTGCGTGTATGCGCAATTAAACATTTTTAACGCCAAGTGAAAGAGTACGTCGAGGCCTTTTAGTTGACCTATCGCACGCCGCTCTACGACGTAAGACGAGCGTGTTAGAGCCGTTTGCGTTTTCGACCTTCAGGTTACTGTAGCGCGCACAATTCAAACTTTTGAACTTCGACTTCTCTTAACGGAATTATCAGTGTGCCGAAACCTATTCAGCGAACTCAAGGTCGTCTCTCTATGACGGAAGACGAGCGAGTTAGATAAGTTTCACGTTTTAAGCCTTTGGGTTACTGTAGTTTCCGAAATTCAAACTTTTGAGTTTCGACCAATAGAAGAACAAATGATCAGTGAGTCGAGAGCTATCCAACCAACTCAAGATCATCTCCCTACGACGCACGCTGAGCGAGTTAGAGCGATTTCTGCGTCTAAACGCGAGAATGTCGCTTTTCGTGTTGCGTGTTTGCGTAATTAAGAAAAATTTTATGCCAAACGAAAGCGCACGTCGAGACCTTTTACTTGACCTATCGCACGCCGCTCTACGACGTAACACGAGGGAGTAATAGCCGTTTTCAGTTTGAACCTTCGGGTTACTGTAGCGCGCGCAATTCAAACTTTTGAATTTCGAAGTCTCTTAGCAACATTACCAGTGAGTCGAGACCTTTCCGTAGAGCCCAAGATCTCCTTCCTCCAACTTACCAACGCCGAGATCTGAGAGCGTGACGAACGGACGCACGGACGGACGCACGCACGAAAAGCTCTCGTAGGGGTTCGCCCGGCTGAGGCCGGGCGAAAAAAGTGTATGTACATAGTGTGTGCGGTTATTGTAAATTATGCATAGGCTACCTGAGAATGTGGCGCAATTCGTGGACAACTGCACAAATAAAGTCATTAAAATAGCTGTGGTCCATTTGCAACACAAGTGCACTTCTCCACAGGTTCTTCATTGCTTCAACCACAGCAGTCAAACCATCGTTGGTTAGTGGCATCTCTGGTATGGTTTGAAAACTGTACTGCGCTGCCATTGTCTCCTCAGCATTGTCTGCACACTGTAATTTTATCTCCGAGTTGGTAACTGCATATGTAGTCAGATTCCAGATGCTGCAGTTCTCACCTCAACGTGACACGTCTGAAGGCCCAGCAGCTCTTTCGCAGAAGTCATGGAAGGGTTCAACGTAATGAAAATAAAGCTGATCTGCTCCTTTAGGCGACATTCCAGAATTTCTAAGAAGGATCTCTCAGTAATGTCATTGTCAGTTGACTGAAGATGTCGCTCCTTTTGGCTGAATTGCCGCGAAGGTTGAACTCCTCAGCATGAACTAGGCGCTTATGCATTGGCTAGCTTACCCCACCCTGGTAGTCTGGAACTGCTATTCTGATGAAGCTGAGCCAGCTCGTTCTCCTGTTCTACAACTGTCACTGTGAACTTTGCCAGCGTTGTCGCAGATGTCTGAGCAAGAGTTGACTTCTGCCACCGCAGCAAACTTTCAACCACTTGAACGTCGCCCTAAATTTATTTTAGGTTGTTACAGTAGTTGATGGATCTGTTAGTGGTCGAACTGAAAATGGAACTCACTGTATCAACCAGTGCTGTGATACACAGCCGGTGGTTTGACGAGCAAATATGCTCTAAGATGAATTGTCTAAAGCAATCCATAGCTACAGTCGATATGGCCCTTAAACTGATGTCTATGAGCCGCGCTCCCATAATGTGACATGCCAAAGCAATGCATTCTTCAGTTTCAATTGCATTCTTTGTGACAATTGTGGCATTGAAACCAGGGATTCCCAGCATTCGGGTCAGCTTTGAGACGGTTTCACAGATCCTCCTGAAAAGACGCACAAACAACAACTTAATTATACTGAATCGGTAGTGCTCAGGGTGACAAGTGTGAAATGTTACCCAGACACAACGAGATCGTAGCTGCTGCTCAGCTGCTGATTGTCAGATTTCTCTTTTAGCTCCAAATAGTATCCTGCTACTGTACTCTCCATCTTTTCTTTGTCCTTGACCTCTCCATATGGAAGTCCATCAGTATGTACGTCACTTGCAAATTCAGAGAACACTAGATGCTTTATCTCGTCCTCCTACAACACAGCTTTCAGAAAGCAAATATTCATTGGTCTTCAGATTAGGTAGAAGGAGTTCATACATCAATTGTTCCATCTTGGTCGAGGTCTAAGTGCTTGAACAGCTGATATATGGTTCTGCCAGATGTAGATTGCACAGTTTGAGTGATCATTGCTAGAAATGCCTCTTTGTCCTTCTGAGCAACGAAGGTGTCTCCAATGGTGCGCTGAGCCTAAAATTTTTGACACGTTTTAAACCCATGAATGAATTTTGCATATTGTGCTGAGTTGCTAACCTCGTGAACCCACAGACGAAGAAATGTGTCGGTATCAGCAACATTGTCTGGAGTCGAGAACATCAGTCCTTTGATGAGAGCAATGATACTGTGGTAGTTGAACGAAAGTCTCAGTTTTCCATACAACTCCACAGTTGCCAAACTTACAATGTATGCAATGTTTTGAAACTCTGTGCTGAAGGCTCTGAAACGTTTTGGTTTCATTCCTATCTTTGCTATGATGCAAAGGCGGACAAATCGAGGGAAAACCACATGGTTTCCACCTCATATCAAAGTGCCACTGCAGAAGCTGGTGGATAACCTCCTGCATGCTTTCTTTTTGAGGTTCAGTTAGTCTTAAAAGACCACAATCACTGAAGCAGCCTCTCTGAAACTCATTTCTGATTGAAGTGTCATTCTGGTCTGCAAAGCTCGTGATGACTCTGGAAGACGGTTTGATTGTGATAAACGCTTCCTCGATTAATGACATAGAACTTCCATTTAGTGTGATGTCATCAAATATGATCAACTAAAAGAAAGAGCAGCCATTGCAGAATATTTAATCGGTTAAGATGCATAACATAAATCCGCCAATAGGCGCTCCCCTTCACATCTTCACTGGGATTGTTGTTCATGACAATAATCAGCAGGCTCACATAAAGGTTTTTTCATTACTACTCAGCAAAAGAAATTCGAAATCTCCCAAGATGCCCCACACCACATCTTTGATATTGGTTACTGTTCATGTCATGGTCAACAGGGGCGCTCATTGGAGGATTTACAGTAGTTTTTCAACTAGTTGAGCCACCTGTGGTTGCGACGTTCCTGCTGACTTGATTTCTGCCAACAGCCAGGACTTGGTTTCAGTCAGTGTACTCTGCTCAATCACTGGCACCCAAATAATTGAGTAATCCAGAGCTTGGAAATGCTCAGTTATTTTCTACAAGAGGTTGCGATGGGTTTTATCTGACCATGATGTCAAACCTTACCTTTATGAATGAAGTGGTTCCAGTGCCCAGCTTTCCCGTAATAATGAGGTTGATTTGCGTGAGAAGACGCACTGCAATTGTCAGTGCTTTGTCCACTTCAGTCTCAACTGCAAACAGAGAAATTATACTCGCATCAAGGGACATGGACGAAGAGAATTCAGGCTCTTGTGTCCATTTAATCCACTGGACCTCTTGCTAGAAAGTTTAGTATGTGTTGTCAATGTAAGTGTTTAATCCTGTGACATCTGCCAAACCTGGATTGTCAACTTGTGTTGCAGAAGTGGAAAAGGTAGGCTTGACAAGTTGACGTGCAGGTGTTCAGCCTTAAATTATTACTGGCACATGACTTTTGTATTTAGAAATGATATCACGATGAAAATGCAATTGACCTGATCTGCTATCAATTGCCCAATGCTGTCGTCCTTTTCCGTATAACAAATCAATGCAGCCACTGCAAATATGCAAATCCAGTGGAATATGGTGACCTCAGATTTATCATGGTTAGCTGTGTTGACTTCGTAAGTATCCAGTTGCTGTAGTATATACGCCATCACCATAAGCACGAGCACATTTCGCTGAAATCATTTGAAATTGAATTGGTTACTAACCACGTGCTAATTCTGCAGAGCCCACCTGATTGTAGCGTTTGCATATATTCTCAACAAAGCCGCTGATGAAAGCTTCCGCCTCCTCCTTGGTTATGTTCAGATTGATAGTTACCTTTTGTATGATCGCTTCCTTGAGGTTTTCCCATGTTTGATGAACCACTGGGGACAACAGTAGTGGTAAATTGCAGCCATCTGTGCCTTCCGTGGCAATGTTTATGTTTGGCGAGACCAGTGCCAGAGGACCAACCGAGTGCAAAACCTCTCCTGTTGGCATCACAGCAAACCTCATTCTGTCCAGCAGATCGATTATTAGATTCAGCCATTTAGATGGCTCCAGTGTGAAAAGGCACAACATGTTCTGAAAAGAAGCTCTATCGTCCAGACAGCACCTGCCTAAAAGTGGTTGGCAATGTAAACATTCCTATTTACAATGATATTAATGCAAATATGTAGGTATGTAAGTTGTTTTGAGAGTCCTACCCCTTGCCAGCAAACTGTAGGAAAGTTAGAAGGCCAAAACTTGAGCAGCATCCTTATTAGATTCACTCGTGTGAGAAAATGGGCTTAAAATGAAGGACTGGACATAGTGCTGGCCGCTGGGACACGTTGGGGCTTCCCAATACAAGAGCGGCTAACTGGCTCACAATTCCTGCACCTATTACTGCGTCTGTTCTCAATCGTGTTGTAATCTATGATGTTCATTCCAATGGCATTCGAAGGCCTCATTTCTTTTCTATGGCAATCCGAGACGTATCGAAATTGTTTGAGGAAGGCCCCATTTGTGTCTGCTACAAGCCAACGGGCCTTGAGATCTTGAACAATTTACGTTTTGAGCTTGTATTCATGGATGGGTCGAGAATCGGTACTGTAATTTGGCGTCGGAGTCTGATGTGCAAACACGTCATGCTACCATGTCTTTAAAATCCACCTCTTATCTGTTCTGTACATTCGCTGACGACTTGTGCTGGGCTTTTGAAACATGCAGCAGTGCATAGGTACCTTTGTTCCCTTAGTGTGTCTTGCCAGTAGTCCAATCGTTGGCTGAAGGTTATTTTCCTTGCATTCTCCAAGCAACTCCGCTTCATCTCCTGTGTCTAGAAATGTAATAATTACTTCTTGTGGAGAGTGGCTTTCGAATAGCGCTTTGATTGATGGATAAACTTGAAGTGGCTCAATATCAGTCTCTCTTATCGTCATTCTGACTGCTCGACTCTCCACCTCTTTGACAATGGCTCGTTCAGCGAATGTAGCCTTTGCAGATTTTGAGAGCTTTTCCTCGAAGTCAAAATGAAAGCTGATATGTGGGAGGCTCTGAGAGGCGGCCAAAAGCTGTTCTAGTCTCTCGGCAAGCAATTTCTTGCTGCAAGAGGTGGCAAACCAATCCATCCTGCACAGTTCGATTCCATCTTCTGCTCTGCTTCTTAGCTGGTCTAGTTGGCTGAGAAATCCTTGAATCACATCAATTGGATTTGATGCTTCTGTTACAGGCAAGGATGGTTCTAACCCATGTTTGACCATTATTGCCCCAGTTTCATCATTCATATAAAGGATTTCCTTGTTGGGAAAGAGCTTCGAAAAGAGTGGAGATGGTCTGTAAAAGTTTTCGAACGTTTCTTTTGCTTTACTACCTTAAGGAAGTCAGCAATGAGGACTAACTGGTTGGTTGCCAGCAACTGAAGGATTTCGTGCTTCGCTAGTACATACAGTCTAGGATCTTGAAGGCACAACTCAGTGAGAAGGTCGTCAACTACCTGAAATAAGTGTAATCCAATGAACGGTAACAGAAAAGCAGAGAACCAAAGCATGCTGATACCAGTGAGATATGTTGGGTTTCCAGCAATGCCTCACTGAAGTCCACTTTCTGCCACATGTCAAAATCCAGAATTCCAGTACCACCACCAGCTCTTTCCATGAACAGCTCAACAGCACCTCTCAAGCTCTTAAAACTGCGATGAAGTGGTCCACTATGCATTGCAGATTCCAGCCATAATGCTGCTGGACCATAGTAATCAAGGCAATCTGTGATAGATTTCATTGTGGAGAAGTGAGAATTTGCAACTGTTAGTTGACCTTTGAGTTTTCTAAAGAAATCGTCTTGACATGTTTCAAATGGTTGGTGCACTTGAACACAGCACACCTGGCAAGCAGGAATAAGTCATTTGGGATCTCTGTCAAATCCTTCAGTTCCATTATGCCATCTAAAGTGACTATGTTTTTGCTTGCTTTGTCCTGCAGCGCTTCAATATTTCTTGGAATTAGCAACCCATTGATAAACCCAGAAGACTCGCATGTAATTTCTATCTGAAATAGAATTAAGAAATTGAAGAAAGCGTAATAATAGCTACTGCTGGAGTGAGTCACCAACGTTTCTCCATGAATTGTCAATTTCCATAATGGTGTTTTCCAATTGGTTGGCACTTTCCACTTCAGTTGCAATGTCCTCAAAACGCTGAATGTGATCGAGCAGGTTTAGCTTTGCAATTCTCTCAAAATGTTTCAGATCTCCAGGTCCAATGTTGACACCTGAATCGTATTGTAGGTTAAGGTGGATTGTGTGTATGGTGGTGATCGAGAGAACCACCTGCTGATGATGATATCATAGAAACATGCTCTTCTGTCAGAGCAGTCTTATTCAGAATGGAACAGAGTGGGAGATAATCGCTGACATTCTTGAAGTCTTGCCTGACCTGAATGTTTGATGATTGATGTTCTTTCCCAATTATTACAATGCCATTACTAAAGGTGACCTTTTTGTGAAAATCCGTAAATCCATTGGGAACATCGGTCTCTTGCTGCATCAATGGACTTTGAAGCAGTTCAAATCTCTTGAAAACGTCATCCATGTCAAGTTGACCAATTTCTTTGCTAGTGATTTCTCTGGAAGAAAACAACAAAGCCGCATTAAATCTTAGGGTGATTCAATTGAGTTTGGCAACTTACCCTTGCATGATCTTAAAATTGTTAGCAGCGACCAAAAACTCATGCAGAGTTTCCAGCCTTTCAATGATTGTGATGAAATGCCTTTGTACTGTCAATGGTGCACCAGCAAGCTCTTCTTTCTGGTTTACGTCGTGTGCCTAAAATGCAACTTTACCATCCATTAAATGTTGGAAGAATCTTTTTTGATTAGGCAGGTCAACCTGATGTCGGAACTGCTTTCCCAGTGCAAGTGAAACTTCCAGTTGTTTCAGAGGAATATCATCATTGGTCACTTCAAAGTTCGCGATGTTGTCATTGGCTGCCTCAATCTGTTTACCCAAGTCAAGAAGAGAGCTCCTCATTGTTTCCATATGAGAACAGATTCGCGTTTTGTGCTTTGACAGGTAAAGGTCAGCTGAGAGTAGCATGTGATCAATCTTCCTGTGTAGCTTCATGGTTGTCGCAAGTGTGCGCAGGTGGGCAGGTTCAACCCTGCCAGACAAACTACGCTTGAAAAGATCAATATAGGTTGTTTTCAGTATGACTTTGTACTCTTCCAAGATGGTCATGCTGAAGTTTTTTATTGTAGTCTGAAAGGCGCCAGATTTAGTTTTTGTCAGTCTGCCTCGCCCAACCTTCAAATCTTACCAGAGTGGCGAAGTACTCCTCCTCATCAAAGGAAGACTCCTGCTTTCTGGAATGCTCCAACACATTCAGGTACGTCTTATTCACTTTCTCAGTGGGCTTCAATATTATGCCCACTTCTTCATTGAGCTTGTAGTTGTGGCGCTCAAGAAGCAATGGGTCCAAACAACTCTTGTACTTTGCGCAGTCAAGAGAGAATAGACCGTTGACAGGCACACTTTCTGGGACGAACACTGCAGTCTGAACACTTTCACTTTTAGCACCAGTGCCCACTGCCCACAACTAGTGGTAAGGAAAAGTGCAGGAACTGGCCAACCTGAAGCACTCGAACTCTGTCCTGGGCAAATGCCAGAGCAGCTTGAAAATGGGACTCAATGATTGAAACGATTTCCTTCTCCACTTGGTTCAAATCTGTTTGGTGCAGTAAGCCACTGTCGGCCAAAAGTGCCACGAGCATCACAATGGGTGACAAAAGAGCCTTCGCCATATTTGAAATTGGAGGAGAGATATTAATTTCGCCACTAACTGGCCCACGATTGAGAGTCAGCAGTATCACTCCCTTCTGAAGTTGCTTGACGTTGGGTGGAGTTACAGAAGTTGGTTGAGGGTTTTGGGATGGAATACAATATTGCCCACCAATGACATTAGGTGGTTCATGTAGCGTCCCTTCTGTTCGGCAACCAATTCTGTCACCTGATGTGTGACAGTCGAATGGTGCAGTGTTCCATCATTCATTGAGGAGACAGTAGCAGCGCTGATTTGGGGAATACTCCGTAAATATTACACTGTAGGTCACTGCAAAACGGTTCAAAATGCATACCTTGCGGACAACTGGCAGTGACTCAATTGAAGGCTGACCATCCGGCTAGCAAATCGTTCAGCAGACGTAGGTTTTGTTGGTGTCCACATTGGAATGGTGCAGGTGGCCCTTAAAATAACATCATTTCCAATGTGAAATTAAACTTGCTATGCAATAACTCCAGTAACTGTACCATGGAAGGCGGATTTACTGGCCTTCTGAAGCCACTGGGCAGCAATACGCAGTACCTATAAGTTTTGCAAAAGCGCCATACCTGATGTGCGTTAGTGCTGCGACACATTGGACGTGCGTCAATGACGCCCTCTGCATGTTGCCCAATTCTTCATTGTCGCGAAGCGCATTGACGTGACTGTGCGCTCCATTCAGTGTTCCTTTCACGACTTCGGGCTTTAGGGCATTCCACACTGCAATCAACTCAATTTGGCGCACCAAAGATACCTAGCAGATATATTTGCAGCAGACCGGCAAATGAATGAACACAAACTATCATCTTAACCCTTGTCGTACCCAAATTTCGCTGGATTGTCAACGCCGACAAATGAAGGAAGTGCTGACTCTCTTCTTCGGAGACAAACTGGAAGTATTGTGATGTCTGTAGAAACCGCGCGTCAAGGGAGATGTCTGCCACTCTCACTGACTTTGAAGCTCGCATGAATAGCGCCTGCAAGCATTACATGTACATATTGACCTACATGTAGTAATTTAGGCTTGCAGCGGTTGAAAATACAAGTGGTCATTTTAGCAGCTTGGGCACTTAATTGTTTGCTAAGTTCGCTACTGCTGCTCCTTACCATTTGAGTAGAACACGGCAAGTCATTGAGAGCGATATCATTCTCTGTAGAAAAGCCCGTAACGATTTCGCACAAGTCGTTTCTGAGCTGTTTGTTTTGAAGTGCTGGCCCAAGCAGCTTTTTCAACTGTGAACTTTGTGGTCGTCGCTGAATCTGGCTAGCGACCTGATGACTTGATAAGATCTCTTCCAAGGGGTGAAAATAGGCGTTGATATCCATTTCTTTCTTTTGCTGATGTAGCAACAAGATAAACGCATGTGAGGGCACCGTGGGGGGGGGGGGGGGGGGATGGATTGGTAAGAGAAGGCACAAGCGGTATCTCTTGCGAAGCGAGGAAATGGATTAAGTGGCCAGCAATCTAATCGGAAGCAGAGCCATTCACGCGAAAGACGTCCTAATAGCTTAAACCAAACTTGTAGTATTGAGCCGTGTTGCGCTCTGTTCGCTTTATCTTTGAGTCAGGCGAGCACTGCTAAGTGAGTCCGTACCGCATGGTGTATACGATAACACGAGTCAGACGAAAATATGACGTATACGGTATTGCGAAATTTTTTTTGAAAAATTGCGAAAATTTTCGCCTGCGGCGCTTTTGTATGGCCAAATTTTCGCCTGCGGCGCTATATTTACGCTGTTTTCCATCAAAATTAAGCGAGTTTTGGCACTTTTTACCCTCTTTTCGCAGAATTTCCTTACTTTTTTGCCAAATTTTCAGGTCATTTTGACCCCCCCCCCCTCCCTCCTCGGTTTTGGAACCCCCCCCCCCCCTTCCCCCCTAAAATCCGGCTTACCCCCCCCCCCCCCCTCACCGAGGGGACGCGTTACAGGTATGCATGCGTATACCTATCTCAACTGCAAGCTCGCAGAACAACAGATATAGAGTGCACACCCTTATGGAGAGGCTCGAAGCGCTGAACAGCTTGTCAAGTGACAGCAGCATTTGCCTACTTAGCTACGTAGAACACCCCATCACATACATCAACCAATCTACTCATCTCCTAGTACCTCTGCTTCTCCTGCTGATTGGTTCTAGTGACCGTCTTCTTGGCCGCCGCAGGCTGTATCACCAGAGGCAACGACTGGCAGCGCACAAAGGCGCCAGTGGCCTTCTTCATGTCTTGGTGTCTCATGGTGTAGATGAAGAAGTTCACTATGGGGTTGAACATCTGGGTGATGTATGCCAGAGTGTACCAGTAGTTGGAGTAGGCTTCCCAGGTGGGCAGCAGACCACTGAAGAGCACCAGGGTGATGATGTAGGGGACCTCGAGCTGAAATCGTTGAATAGTGCGTCCATTTTGTTGGTAATGCATTTATGGGAACATCTTGACAAACAAGGCTTTGGGTTGATCTCTGACTGGTTACTGTCGTCTATGTGGCTATGTACTCTTAGGTACACTTTGACTTATCTTTGAAGTCAACTTGTCGAAATCACTGAACGCACAACCGTTGCAGACTATACCTACTGTAGTTACACCTGGCGTTGTAACCGTAGCATTACATTATCCATGTGTTCATACCATTTTGTCAGAATCGCTGATGCGTGTAGTGGGTCATTTCTGTATTTCACCAACCAGAACGAATGTGAAGAAGCAGGAGATGGCCATGGAGATGGTCAGTCGCCTCTGGTCCTTCCTCTGCTTCTCCATGGCGGTGGCGTTCTGGTGGCTGAAGTGAGTATGCCAGCCATTGCGTCATAAGCATAAGCACAGATGCAGTAGCAAATCTATCTGCATAGTTTGCTAAACTCACACGTTGGCCACTTTGCTCTTCTTGACATAGATGACAACCACGAGAACATAGAGGATGATGCTCAGAGCGGCGTAGTTCATCTGCGTGTTGCTCAGCATCCACTGAAAGCTGACGTCGTAGGTCTCTGTGCTGGAGGCGTAGATGCGACTGGGAGTATCATGCTTTCATCAAGTTCTAATTTCAAGTTTAGGCCATGCCATCAGCGTCCTCATTTCGACACTAGGTACAAACTGCCAGCGATCGAATTTACAATGCACACGTCAAAATTAGCACAACTGCGGTAATTGCAGCACGCAAGCAGCAAATATACAGTCGCAGCTACGCCCCTGATGCAAAGAGGGCTGCAGACAGCCTCTACAGGAGTCGTGACTGTGGCGTAGAGCCCATAGAAGCCTTGGACTAGGACGAAGATGTACGCGGCTCCGGCCAAACTGAGGCTGTATCGATTTCCCCAGGTGAAGTACTTCAGTGGCATGGTAACTGCCAGAAGTCGGTCCACGCTCACCTCAAATGGAAATACAACGCCTATGCACAGCAAGACTTTAGCATCACTTCAAACATCATTGCATTCTTCGGGACTAGTTTAACGCACAAACAATGACTATGCGTCTGACAAAACTCTCACCACGACCAGCATGAGTGGCTGCAGAGCCTCTGTAAAAATCCAGATGAGGTTGGAAGGCCGCAGCAGGCACATGCGGCGCGTCAACTTGGTAGTTTCAGGACCTGCTTGGCCCATGATTAACATAGTCTGCCTCACGAACCCTAGAGAACGAAATTGCAGTGATCAGTAGCTTTACTTCAGTGTCAGGTACATCTGTCCACTATCCATTAGAAACACAGTTCGCACAAAGTCTGTTATCAACCAACCTTCGCTACCAACCGACCTGCCGACATTTGGGCCACCCCTGACGACCCGTCTGCCAAAGCCAACGCTGCCAGGATCACATAGCTCTTTTGACTTCTAACGGCCTCATAGGAAACAACTGAGAAGAAGACCAGCAGATTTGTCGAGGCCACGCAGAATCCCTCCACCATGTATATCCAGAAGCGAATTTGACCCCTGCTCAGGTCCAGGACAGAAGCGTCTTGAGAATTGTTGGTCATATTTAAACTTTAGTGGGTGAGCACTGTATGAAGATTGGGCTTGGAAAGCAGGAGTTTTTGCCAAGACAAGTAGAGAAAGTGGAAGCTAGCCAACCCAGTATGGGCAATGGACGAGCTACTGTGCATATGGAGTTTCAGCCTGGGGAACGCCCCATCTGCTGCCAGTCTCACAGACAGACGAACCGAATCTGTGCTAGTGACGTTGTTTCTCGAAATAAGACACACAGTGACAACAGTGTGAGTTTAAGCAAGCACTGTTTGATCCAGTTTACCTATGCCTGCACAGCAGCGCAGAAACTAGTGCAAATGTACTAAGGTACGTAACTTGACCCACACTTCACTTGACATTCAACAACGATTGCATATCATTATTCTAGACTGATATCCATATCCATGCTGTCATGCAGGTTTCAAGCCAGTTTAGTTTGATTTTGCATCTTCACCTTGCATTTCCACGACGCGCGACAAAGAACATAGGTTTCATCGAAAGGCCACTTTCCAACAGGTTGCTGGTATTCTCACGATTGGAACTGTTGCAAGGAAAGAAGAAACAAAAACTTTGATGAGTACCAGAGAGCTATATTCGTTGAGGTTCTGATAATTAATCTATTCCATTTATTAAGGCTAGATTAGATAAATTAACTATTTCGCCGAAACCTAAACTTGTGAGCCCAATTAAGTGGTCTATGACGTAATTACCCAATCTTACACGTTTAAAATTGTCATTTTCTGCGGCGACAAGGTATAGATACACACGAATCGTGTCACATCTCCTCTTCGGCAAAGCAATGCCAGCGCACACGCTCAGCTTGTATCTGTAACGTAGCTCAACTCCAAATCAACTAACTCGGAATCTGCTGCAGCAGTTAGAGGGAAGAAATCACTGTGCCTCTCCCTAGCCATGTCTCGATAAGCTCTTCTTTACAGACGCTGCCAACTTGGGATCAACAGCCATATCCAGAAGTGGATCAATTATGTTCTTCAGCACTGCACCGCATACGACACCATTAGAAGAACTGAAATAGTGCCGTGATGAGTGGCGCTGAAGCAAACGTCCAGTCTTGTTCGAGTGTAGACTATAGACACCATTGAGGGAAAGTAGCAAATAGAAGCACCCCACGCCGGCAGACAGTTTCATGCTGCTGACGGAAGTATTTGTTACATTCAGCTCACTTCTTGTCTTCTGTCTATGATAGACCAGTCCTGCAGAGTCACCAGGTACGCCAGAAGCACTTCAGAGTAGCCACCAAGATAGAAAATGATCAGGCCTGTCAACATGACCTCAAAACCCTTCAAACAGTTCTTGTCAGTGTAACAATAGGCGTCTTGCTTTTCTCCCCATTTGGAACCCCATTACCAGCAGCGCTGGCACCAACAGCAGACCACACCAGCAGATGATGAGAATGAAAATGCAGGTTTTGGAGAGTAAAACTGGTCCTGTAGGCGATGGGACGCAGTATTGCAAAAGCCTTGACCAAGCACAAGTTGGAATACGTGATGATAGAGCTCAGCAGTGCAAGATGCACGACAAACGCGAACGCTGTCATACAACTGTGATAAATGTCCATTATTCCATAGTAGAAGAATAGCCAGAGAGATGCCAAGGACATAACAGAGATGCCATAGATGACATCACAGACGGCCTTGTGAAAGAGAGAAAGATGGAGGGGTTTCTAGGCAGAGTCCCCTCTTTAAATCCCTCTAAACATTCCTTGGCAGTAGACAGTGTTGGCAACAGCTCCAAAGAATCCCCGGCGGTGACGATGTAACCAAAAGCTTCGGTGAGCAACCTGTGGAACTGACTGGAGACAAAGTTTTCGACTCCTTCTGCAGAGATGTTGGCCAGACAACTGCAGAGGCCATTTTCAGTGGCCACCAGAGACGGCGGCAGAGCACAATTTGTTGTAGAGGACATTTTGTCAGATGTGCCGTCGCACTGGAATGAAGAGGGAGTGCGAGATAGCAAGGGGACTGTTATATACACCATCGCAAACGAACGAACGCTCTCAGCGCGGCCCTATATTGCCACATACATTAGGGTCGTCGCTGCGTATTCTCGCAGGTTTCTTAAATTTCGCACTTCTCGGCTGTGTGATAAATGAACCACATCCCTAGCTTGGTGAGTCACTGCACCTTCTCATATTCGTAAGCCCAGACTCGACGTGTAGAGTGCTACAATACATTGTCATGCTGCTATTGTTGTAAAAGAGAGAGACTTAGAAACAACAAAAGAAACGATTCAAAGCGGATTGTTCGGTGTTGAATCCGTCTGCTGCTCCCGTAAGTGCATCAAGTG
>JASAMZ010009803.1:0-25109 GCA_030248115.1 Linhomoeus sp. GSCO2_2
GAGGTTTACGTCTACGACAAAACAGAAAGTTTCGACTTCCGTGTGATAAAATTTACCCATGTCACAACCCATTCCCCCAGCAGCTTGTCATACGGCACGTTTTATACTTAGTTGGTACCTACGGTACTCTAGAATATGCACCAACAAAACTGGGTTTTGGAACAAAATTAGACAGTTGCAAGAGTTTATGCTAAATCGGGGGTACTGTAACAGAAAATTGTTCAAAAACCTCTGCCGATTTTATGAAAACTATAGATTGAACCTTCTGAAGTACGGAATTACTTCTAAGAAGGAGTTTCTGAGGTGTACGGTAGAAGTTTGTGTGTCGACGCTACAGTAATCTTTGCTGTGCAGAATACTTTCGCTTCGGTAGAAAGTCCAGCTACATATCGACTGTGTGTACTCTGTGTAGTGACCCCAGGAGTCAGAATAATCCGGACGACAAAGAATTCGAAAATTCGCTGAATTTGTGACTTTTCGCCAAAAAGTTGTGAACTTTCCGGAACGCGCGTCAGTGATGTTGGCCAGAGGAAAGGGAGGGATCGGAAGAGATGGAAGTGGAGGCTCTACCACCAAGAGAACTGCCCCAAAGCAAAGAGAAGACAAGTCGAAAGAAGCGTAGGAATAGGATTCGCAATTTATGAAATGTGTGCACAATAAACCGTCGCTCTAGTGCCAGTCATCTACTGATGAGGTCGCGCTGGCACTTTGTAGCTGAGTCTAGATCTAGCGACCGAAACTCAGTTAACGCTTATCGCTTGTGAACTTTGTGTGCAAAATATAGAAATTAGGTAGCTAGTGATCGTGATACTTCACGTATTCAATTACATGCTTCACACCTAGAACATATTCCTCTCTCACCCCTCTGCCTTAAGGCACTTTTACATGAAATAGATGTTACGTCCACTTTCCGTACTTGTCCAGAATCCGCATATTCGGAAAAAGCTCCATGAGACTGGTTAACGAACAACTAGGCATCTTAGTTGTAGTAGAGGACAATTGTCAGCCTTGTACTGGCAGTGCAGCTTTTCCTCTTGCCCTATTGAGGACTTCGTATGAACCGCTACTGGGTTTCGACCTCCGTGCTAAAACAGACAAGAGATAAAGCGTACCTTTATTGTGTATAAAGCGTATATTGCTGACGTGTACAAGAGCCCCTGGCATGTTCAAACTTGTCCAAACACATTCAAACACGTCCAAACTTGTTTGAACATTGTCGTCGACACTGAACACGAGTCTGGCGTTTGTTTCTGTGAGGGATTATTACCGAGTAGTGAGACAAGCGACCAGTCAGCTTTGATCCGAGACAAGCGGAGTGCCACCCTGAAGGTCCCCTTCAGCGTTAAACTAAAGTCCGTTCAAGAAAGGCTGAGATTGGAGGTTCTTTTAGTCTGCAGACTTAGTGTTTCGGGAAACCCAAATGGTTTATGCTTGGTTGGATACCCCTGTCGGAGTGTGTTGGCGCGGTGCGTGTTTGGTCATAATCGCGAAACACGCGCCGGTTTGAGGCGCACATGAAAAATTCGAGGCTTTGCACAGGGTGGGCGATTTTGATAATTTTTACACCAGTTGTACTCCAAGGTGTCCTGAAGATTTATCAAGATTTTTCTTACTTCTGGAAGAATTTTTCTTATAATTTTTGTTTTTTAGTAAATTGGGTCATGTGAGATTTTTGGTGTCTAATCGACTTTTAGTCGACAGAGTATTCAACTAAATTCGTCTAAGGACGGGGAGGAGTGCCATGCGGGGCGTCTAACAATCTTGTCGTCTTGACAGACGTCGTATGAGCCGCCAGCGCCTCTCTACCCAGTGTGCTACAACAAACAAAAGATAAGCGTTTATAGCAGCTAAAGAGTCGCTTGTCATGAACACAAGTATTGCTCCCTGTGCAAGCGCCATTCGTATCGGCAACTTCGTCGTTATACTGCACGCTGCACTGCTTCGCATCGCTCTGACAACCCCCCCCCCCCCCCCCCCCGCCCCACCACCCCTCTCCGGTTGGTGTCTTGCGAATCGAAAGATGTCGACGGTGAATGAATGACAGATTGGCACAAGTCAAAGGCTGAACAAAGTCAACCAAGTTATCAAAGCCAGGTGCAGGTATGTGGTGGCTTTGCGGAGGTTGTTTGGCGATATCCGTTTCGGTTACAAATTTGTTGCATACCTGTATGCTCGTCTACGCTAAATTCGCCAAATAGTGCCACCATAGTAATGCACGCCGCCAAATAGTGCCTACTAAGAGCCATAAGGCCGTACGCGCCTCGCCTAGCCCACTAGGTTTAGTGGCCCCGAAGTTGATTCGAGTAGAACTGAGTCTGGCGGTCTCTTCTCCGCGCGACAGCGAGGCGGATGAATATTGGTCGCGCGCTGGCGCGGCCTCCATAATATCAGGTGGCCTCCGTCCCCTAGAGACCCGACAGCAGTAAACAGTTTCAGATAGTCACTGCAAACCCTGCAATGCCGTGACAAGGAGAGCCCAGTATCACAAGATGTTTCCAGCTAAGCAGTTGTTAGAGAATCGACAATCCATTCAGTGATCACGCGAAGTGATGTTCCATTGATTTACAATCAAACACTGTAGCTATATTTCGGTCACGGCCTGTATGTACCCTGAGTATGCTTAGCATATGTGTGAATACATTCACCCTTTGCGGACCTTCCCTGCCACGATTGTGTGTGTATTAACGATTGATGTGATCTTCCAGAATTGTGCTGTCTGTGATAGCCGTTTGAACACCCTGACCCTAGAAAGGCCGAATTAGGTGGAGACATCGAAGGGTTCCCCAGCCACAGCCATAATGGGCCATACCAGAAAAGGGTTCCGCTCGTTCTGTAGGTTTCTGGCTAACCCATAGTACCCGGAGCCGCACTGGCCCCCGGCCGAACGAATTGGATTGAGCGCTGACGCGCTCAACCCGATACACAAGCAAGAAACCATCCCCTATTGCGCATTCTTGGTAATGGCCACCCAGACGGCGCCATATTGCGCAGTTTGGGTGGTTGCGCTTTCTGAATGTGACATATACATATGTCGTAGGCGGTTGTGCAAATCAGGCGGTAGTGCAAAATATGCGCGCAAAGCTGGCTTGGCATGAAAGCGCGGCGGTGGTGCAAAGCTACCGCCACCGCCACCGCCTCCGCGCCCACCCCCACCCCCGCCCCCGCCAAGCGGCGTGCCGGGGCACTGCGCAGCGAAGGCGCCTACCCCCCCCCCCCCCCCCCCCCCTGCTGATTCATGCGAAGGATCACAAGTCGGACACGTTCGAAACGCCTTTCTTGCACGAGCAGCTGCTCAGAGTGAAGGGAAAAGCGGCATCCTTCGATGTGCCCAACAAAGTCGTCACTGTAGTGCAGGCTATGAGAGCAGAGACTTCGTATGCGTCTTATCGTCCAGCGGGCACAACGTCTTTATGCAAATGCCCGTCCAAATGCTTGACCTCAAAGTGTCCCTGTCGGCGGAACAATCTGTGCTGCGGTTCCAAATGTTACCCTGGGAAAAGCTGTAGCATTAACGAGGAGACAAGATAAAGTGATCAGTGACTTCGTCAGTGCAGCGGATTCCTATTGTGCTTTACTAAAGTCACTGAAAATGCACGATAGACGACAGGAAAGTCGCCCTTTGGTTGAGGGGGGGGGGGGGGAGCGATCTGAGATAGCGACCGCCGCTCGGTGGGTGGACGGGTCGGGCGGTCTGCCGCCGCGTTTGGCGGGCTGGGGGGGGGGGGTGGCAATTGCACCACCGCCCGGCCTTCGTGCAAAGGAGTAGAATTTGCACCACCGCCTGTTTGCACAACCGCCTACGACAAACATACTCGCCGCGCTGGGACGCGGCGAAACAACGGCCTGTATAAGACTGACAATTGTCCTCTGGAACTAAAACAAGCTTCTGTAAGAGTTTGTATTCTGACTGACATATTAAAGAGTTACGTTCTTTCCGCAGAGAGTGCGAGAACTACCGCCCGTATCCCTCCGGCCCGGGGGGGGGGGAGGAACCCTCCCCCCCCCCCAGCGTTACAGGTGTGGTGTTGCGTGATAAGAACTCAAACAAGAACCGCGATCCATTCCGGGATGCAAAATGAAAGCGATCTTTTGGCTAGAACTAAAGAAATCGATTTCAATTGATCATCCATAATATCTAGATCAAAGGCAAAGCACCCTGTCAAGGTGCACGTATGGGCAGGGATAAGCAAGCGAGGCGCCAGCTTCATAGCCATTTTCAATGGCAAGATAAGGATGGACACGATTCTCTACTGTCGCATTCTGGAGGGAGCTTACTTACGTCCCTTTCGCGGCCTCCAAGTATCACAGGTATTATTCATATGTGTAAGCGCCAACTGTCTAGCAGGGGGGGGGGGGGTATAGGACCCCTCACGGTGGGAGGAGGGGCGGGGGGTATAGGCTCCTCATGAGGCCTTGAACCTTGAAAATAGGACCTTGAAAATATACCTAAATTCTTTAATTATAAAATCTAGAAGTATTTGGTAACAACTTGGCAGACTATGCTCGATACACCCGTGCAAAAGTGCAAGGTTCCGTTCGCTCTATCCAAATACTGGCCGCTCTACGAGATTGACGCGTTAGATAGAAGCGACGCTCTATACGCGCGGTACATTGTAGCTATCATCCTGTTACTAAAAGATGCTCGGCTTTTACTAAAAGACGAACAACTAGCGAATTAAGCAACTGGGCGAGACCGCAACCACCACGGATTGATTGGCCGATTTCTAATGACAGAAGAGATTTATCCTGGAGATTTGTAGCTCAAGATGACTGCCATTGACTATACTGACTTCAGAACAGTAGTGACCGACGATCCGTTACACTCTATCCATTTGACAACTTGAGATTCAAATGACGTGTAGCACAGAAGAGTTGTTTGTCATCAACCACAGACGATCGATCGTTCTTCGTACTGCACAACAGTGGCAGCTGATGATCCGTCTTGCGCTATAGGCTTGAAACCATCAGAAGTCATCAACACTACAGAAACACCTATAGGTTTCCAATGGTTGGCTGCAACTGGTTGTAGAATGGTAAGATTAGGCTCTACAGCAGTGAACCTATGTAGTGGCTGGTGGCTGGCGACCAATTAATTGCAGCTGAGTCATTCGATCATCAACAGTCGTGGCCTACCGTATCACCTACAGGCTAAAGACACTAGTCCTATATAATAAGCGGCGTAGAGTCTGTCTGTTTGTCTGTCCGGCCATTTTCTCGTGACACGGGCGATGGATCCTGGAGATCTATAGATCAAAAGAACCATCGTTGACTGCGATTTGTCCCCTCCTATTTTAAAACTTTCGCAAATTACTAAATTCCACAAAATTCATGAAAATATTGACTGCACAGTACATTCTGAGCACTAAAGAGTGCCTACTGGTCATTTTCGCGGTAATTTTGCGCTGTCGTGTCACCATTCACTACAAAGTTGTCTTTGTGAGACACTGATGTGTATTCAGAGGCACTGGAACAGGTTCGATGGTAAATGCAGGCACTGGCAAGGGTGCAGTGTCAAGAGACTTTTGATCTATCTGAAACCTCTTATGGCTAAACACAAACACCTATGTGCAAAGTTCAGTGTAATCAAAGGCACGGGAGCGGGCGCAATGGTAAACGCAGGCACTGGCAGGGGCGCAGTGTCATAAGGCATTAGATCTATCTGAAACCTCTTATGGACTAAACACAAACACCTATATGCAAAGTTCAGTGTATTCTGAGGCATTGGAGCTGGTGTAACCCTAAAAGCAGGCACTGACAGAGGCACAGTGTCAAATGACTTTAGATCTATCTGAATCTTCTATGGGCTGTTGTGAGCATTGGCTGTGAACCATAGGCCAATACATGTTGTGATCAGCGGCTGATTTCCATGGGTCGATGCAAATGCTCTGTTTCCATAGGTGTTCAGCTATAGATATACAGTATCACCTATGGGCTAAAGGCACTAGTCCTATATACTAAGCGGCATAGAGTCTGTCTGTGTGTGTGTCTGTTTGTCCGGCCATTTTCTCTTGACACAGTTGACGGATCCTGGAGATCTATAGCTTAAACTGACCATCGTGGGCTGGAAGGAATCCCCTCCTATTTTAAAACTTTTGCAAAGTACTAAATTCCACCAAAATTCATGAAAATATCAACTGCACAGTACATTCTGAGCACTAAAGAGTGCCTACTGGTCATTTTCGTGGAAATTTTGCACTTTCGTGTTGCCATTCACTCCAGAGCTGTCGCTGTGAGATTCCTACAGGTATTTGGAGGCACGGCAGCAGGTGCAAAGGTAAATGCAGGCACTGGCAGGGGCACAGTGCCAGAAGACATTAGCTCTATCTGAAATCTCCTAAGGGCTAAACACAAGCATCAATGTGTTAGCTTCAGTGTATTCAGAGGCATGGGAACAGGTTCGATGATAAATGCAGGCACTGGCAAGGGCGCAGTGTCAAGAGACTTTTGATCTATCTGAAACCTCTTATGGGCTAAACACAAACACCTATATGCAAAGTTCAGTGTAATCAAAGGCATGGGAGTGGGAGCAATGGTAAATGCAGGCACTGGCAGTGGCACAGTGTGAGAAGACATTAGATCTATCTGAAATCTCCTATGGGCTAAATGCAAGCTTCCATGTGTTAGCTTCAGTGTATTCTGAGGCATGGGAGCTGGTGCAACCCTAAAAGCAGGCACTGATAGAGGCGCAGTGTCAAATGACTTTAGATCTATCAGAATCTCCTATGGGTTGTGAGCATTGGCTGTGAACCATAGGCCATTACATGTTGAGAGCAGTGGCTGATTTCCATGGGTCGATACAAATGGCTCTGTTCCATAGATGTTCAGCTATAGATATACAGTATCGCCTATGGGCTAAAGGCACTAGTACTATACTATACTGGAATTCAAAGTTTTTCACTCATACTATCCTATATACTAAGCGGCATAGAGTCTGTCTGTCTGTTTGTTTGTTTGTTTGTCCGGACATTTTCTCTTGACACGGTTGACAGATCCTGGAGATCTATAGCTTAAACTGACCGTCGTGGGCTGGAAGGAATCCCCTCCTACTTTAAAACTTTTGCAAATTACTAAATTCCACAAAATTCACGAAAATATCGACTGCACAGCACATTCTGAGCACTAAAGAGTGCTGCTGGTCATTTTCGTAGAAATTTCGCACTGTCGTGTCACCATTCACTCAAGAGCTGTCGTTGTGAGACTCCTACAGGTATTTGGAGGCACGGGAACAGATGCAAATGTAAATGCAGGCACTGGCAGGGGCGCAGTGTCAGAAGACATTAGCTCTATCTGAAATCTCCTAAGGGCCAAAACACAAGCATCCATGTGTTAGCTTCAGTGTATTCAGAGGCACGGGAACAGGTTCGATGATAAATGCAGGCACTGGCAAGGGCGCAGTGTCAAGAGACTCTTGATCTATCTGAAACCTCTTATGGGCTAAACACAAACAGCTGTATGCAAAGTTCAGTGTAATCAAAGGCACGGGAGTGGGCGCAATGGTAAATGCAGGCACTGACAGGGGCACAATGTCAGAAGACATTAGATCTATCTGAAATCTCCTATGGGCTGAATGCAAGCTTCCATGTGTTAGCTTCAGTGTATTCTGAGGCATGGGAGCTGGTGCAACCGTAAAAGCAGGCACTGATAGAGGCGCAGTGTCAAATGACTTTAGATCTATCAGAATCTCCTATGGGTTGTGAGCATTGGCTGTGAACCATAGGCCATTACATGTTGAGAGCAGTGGCTGATTTCCATGGGTCGATACAAATGGCTCTGTTTCCATAGGTGTTCAGCTATAGATATACAGTATCACCTATGGGCTAAAGGCACTAGTCCTATATACTAAGCGGGTAACGCTGTCAGGTGGATGTCTGCAGGACGACTTCTGTTTACATAGATCTTTCGCTAAAACTAACAACAGAAATTATGGTGCGTCATGCCGATTGATGCGCAGATTATACCTTCCGGTTGAAACACTTCATTACGCTAACAGATGTTTGTGGCAAATTTGAACGACAGTGCTGCAGAAACAGCTTGGTCGCAAAACTTTGTCACTCGGAAGGGACGACGTCAACATGGACAAGGGAAAGAAGCGGAAGGATTGGGAAGAAAACATCCTAAAACATTTTGCGAAAAATAAACCACAACAGACGGCCGCGCCTGCGTCGCGGCAGAACGAAACTGACGAACAGAAGGAACTGCGACGGCAAAAGGACAGGGAGGCGAAGCGCAAGCAACGCGCCGTGGGTGTCTTTCCTCTAAAACAAACCAACTGTACCTTCAATTTTGTTCATTATCTCCACTCCACACCTGCCTAATCAAATTTCAGACTGAAACCGCAGAACAGAAGGCCAGTAGACTGGAAAAGAATCGCGACAGGAAGCAGCTTCAGCGCGCCGTATGTTGATCAAGCGTCTGATGTTACCACACCACCCCCTGTACACCATGTCAATGGTCGTTCGTTGTTGTTCAGAATGAAACAGACGAGGAGAAGATCTGGCGACTGGAAGAGCGGAGCGAGAAGCGTGCTGTATGTTGCAATAAGATGCGTCTTGCCTATTGCGTTATTTGTTAACTTTGTTCTCAAGCGTTTCAGACTGAAACTGGCGAGCACAAGGCCGAGCGTCTGGAAAAGGAGAGTGCTGCGCAGCGGCAGAAACGCTCGGTTAGTCTTTGTTTTTTCGCCGCGCCTCAGCGCGGCGAGGTGTATATATACGGATGACAATGTCTGTCTGTCTGTCTGTGTGTCCGTCCGTGGCACCGAAGTAAAATATGTGGCATATGTGGTCAAGTAGAGTCGAGGTCGCTGAGTACGGATCCGGTGTCCGTTTGTGTTGCTAATTTCGCATTTTCGAGATATTCGCAATTAAAATTCGAAAATGTCGAAAATCAACTTTTTCGTCTGATGCGCTAGCCGCGAAATTTCTTCAGAAATGGAAGGAGCATGGACCGCGGATAATTTGTAACACAAACGAAATTTTTTGCAAATGTGGAATTTAATAGAAATACGCGATTATTTGTCAAAATTGCATAAATTGACTAAAATACAACGTCGTTTACTGACGAATGTAGATGCAGAAATGGAAAGGTCGTATACCAATAAGGATTTGTGACATAGTTTTGCAGTTTTTAAAAATTGCAATTTCGAGATATTTTCAATCAAAATATGGAAATGTCGAAAATCGACTTTTTCACCTGATGATATAGCGGCGAAATTTCTTCAGAAATGGAAGGAGCATGAACTGCGGATAATTTGTAATGCAAGAGAAATTTTTTGCAAATATGGAATTTAATAGAAATACGTGATTATTTTTCAAAATTCCATATATCAACAAAAATAGGACGTCGCTTTTTGACGAATTTTAACGCGGAAATGGTAAGGCCGTATGCCAATAAGAATTTGTGACATAGGTTTACATTTTTAATAAATTCCAATTTCGAGATATTTAGAATAAAATTTTAAATGAATGTCAGAATCGAGATTTTCGTCTGATAGCCAGAACAGCTGTTTATTAATGATAATGATGAATGTGCAGTCGGAAGCAGAAATGCGTGCCGTACGCTGAACACAGGAATTCGCCCGCACCAAACTTTTGGCAAGTTTTTTTGTTGGATGTGACGTTTTCACACAGGTAGGAAACATCAGATAAACGGCGTCGTATCATGCCGATAACATACAGCGAACGCGGCGATATCACTGAGCTTCAGATCAGCTGTACAGACAACCGTATCGTGGGGATAGCTGCACTTGGCATTAAGGTACACATTCTCAAGACACTTTCTCCAGATGCGGCTAACGATGTGTACAAAGTTCACTATACTGTTCACCAACATTTGACAGACACAAAGTATAGGTTGAACTTTTTACACACACAGCTTGTTCGTCTGCCAATGCCCAGTTGTAATCTATTGCATTTCACTTTTGGGCCGAAACTGAGGAGCAAAAGGAGGCTCGTAACGAGAAAGGTCGTCAGCGGCGCGCGGAGCGCAAAACACTGCACTACGGGCTGGGCTTCAGTGACTCTGCGGCGGGCAAGTACAACATCATCAAGGGCGACATACCGGAACCCATGAACGAGCAGTGCCCAGACTGCAGTGCCCTCTTCTTCCACACGGAGGTGTGCAAGCAGGAGAACTGCTGTAGCGACCATCACTGGAGCCACACCTACTGCTACTGCTCGGCCAAGGCCATTCCCAGGGGCAAGAAGTGTGACCACTGTGGGGCTCCCCACGACGGAGTGGCTGAGGAGCTGCACCAGATCGCCTTGAACGACCTGAAGAAGCGCGGCTCCAAGGACTACAAGACCACCTTCGGAAACCCGGCGCGCTTCAAGCCGGCGAAAGGGAAGGACGGGAAACTGTACGTCTCCGATGCCTGCTGGGAGCATCACTACCACTTCAAGGTGCCTCGACCGGAGGCCATCAGTGGAGAGAATGAGATTCAGCGTTCGAAACACGAATACAGTAGTCTTTGTCCCAACTGTCGCGCGATTAGCGTCTGCCACTGCTGGTAAGACTTGAGCGCGTCTGGAAGATGTGAAGGTTGAATGGTTGAGGCTTTCGCGCGATTTGATTTCAGGTGAGGTATGTAGGCTGGAATGTTTCGTTCAAAAGTAAGCACCCCATCGTTGAAGTGTCATCACATTATCGTGTAGTTCCGACGGTTGAATCCGACGATTGAATCACGAATATGGTGGTCTTTGCGGCTACTGTAGAGCGTTTAGCATCTGTCAATGCTGGCAAGAGTTGGACCGCATACTGAGGTAGCGAAGGTCGATTTGTTGAGGCTTTTCTCGCGTACGTTGATTTCTAAGCAGCTGTATGTTGGCTGGATCGTTACGTTAAGTAGTGAACAAGTGCCGTTGAACTGTCATCGTATGTCCGCTTGCTTCCGCAAAGTGTCGAACTGTCCGATGTATCGCCACACAAGTATCGCCAACGTCTAAATTCCATGAAGACCGTGATAATATCAGCCGCACAGTACATTCTGAGCATTAATGAAGGGCTGAGGGTTGCTTTCATGCACATTTAGAGCAATTGTGCCACCATTCAATACAGAGTTGTCGCCATGAGGCTCTGATGTGTATTCAGAGGCACGGAAGCAGGTGCAATGGTAAATACTGGCACTGGCAAGGGCACAGTGTCAAATGAACTCATGCGTGTTCTCACCCTGACCAGTGGCTGCAGACCATGGGTCACCACATGATGAGGTATAGGCAACAGCCCTATGGGTATCACCTATGGGCTAAAGGCACTAGTCCTATATACTAAGCGGCATAGAGTCTGTCTGTCTGTTTGTCTGTCCGGCCATTTTCTCACGACACACGCGATGGATCCTGGAGATCTATAGATCTAAAGAACCACCGTTGACTGCGATTTGTCCCCTCCTATTTTAAAACTTTCACAAATTACTGAATTCCACAAAATTCACGAAAATATCTACTGCACAGTACATTCTGATCACTAAAGAGTGCCTACTGGTCATTTTCGCGGCAATTTCGCACTGCTGTGCCACCATTCACTACAAAGTTGTCTCTGTGAGACTCTGACGTGTATTCAGAGGCACGGGAACAGGTTCGATGGTAAATGCAGGCACTGGCAAGGGCGCCGTGTCAAGAGACTTTTGATCTATCTGAAACCTCTTATGGGCTAAACACAAACAGCTGTATGCAAAGTTCAGTGTAATCAAAGGCACGGGAGTGGGCGCAATGGTAAATGCAGGCACTGACAGGGGCACAATGTCAGAAGACATTAGATCTATCTGAAATCTCCTATGGGCTGAATGCAAGCTTCCATGTGTTAGCTTCAGTGTATTCTGAGGCATGGGAGCTGGTGCAACCGTAAAAGTAGGCACTGATACAGGCGCAGTGTCAGATGACTTTAGATCTATCAGAATCTCCTATGGGCTGTTGTGAGCATTGGTCGTGAACCATAGGCCAATTCATGTTGTGAGCAGTGGCTGATTTCCATGGGTCGATACAAATGGCTCTGTTTCCATAGATGTTTAGCTATAGATATACAGTATCACCTATGGGCTAAAGGCACTAGTCCTATATACTAAGCGGCATAGAGTCTGTCCGTTTGTTTGTTTGTCTGTCCGGCCATTTTCTCGCGACACAGTTGATGGATCCTGGAGATCTATAGATCAAAAGAACCATCATTGACTGCGATTTGTCCCCTCCTATTTTAAAACTTTTGCAAATTACTAAATTCCACAAAAATCGTGAAAATATTGGCTGCACAGTACATTCTGATCACTAAGGAGTGGCTGATGGTTGCTTTCATGCACATTTCGCACCGGTTGTGTTACCATTCACTACAGAGTTGTCGCTGTGAGACCCCAACGTGTATTCAGAGGCACGGGAACAGGTGCAAAGGTAAATGCAGGCACTGGCAAGAGCGCAGTGTCAAGAGACTTTTGATCTATCTGAAACCTCTTATGGGCTAAACACAAGCACTTAAATGCAAAGTTCAGTGTAATCAAAGGCTCGGGAGCGGGCGCAATGGTAAATGCAGGCACTGTCAGGGGCACAGTGTCAGAAGACATTAGATCTATCTGAAATCTCCTATGGGCTAAATGCAAGCTTCCATGTGTTAGCTTCAGTGTATTCTGAGGCGTGGGAGCTTGTGCAATCCTAAAAGCAAGCACTGACAGAGGCACAGTGTCGAATGACTTTAGATCTATCTGAATCTCCTATGGGCTGTTGTGAGCATTGGCTGTGCCTGTGAACCATAGGCCAATACATGTTGTGAGCAGTGGCTGTTTTCCATGGGTCGATACAAATGGCTCTGTTTCCATAGGTGTTCAGCTATAGATTTACAGTATCGCCTATGGGCTAAAGGCACTAGTCCTATATACTAAGCGGCAAAGAGTGTGTTTGTTTGTTTGTCTGTTTGTCCGGCCATTTTCTCTTGACACAGTTGACGGATCCTGGAGATCTATAGCTTAAACTGACCGTTGTGGGCTGGAAGGAATCCCCTCCTATTTTAAAACTTTTGCAAATGACTAAATTCCACAAAATGTACAAAAATATCGACTGCACAGCACATTCTGGGCACTAAAGAGTGAAAAGGGGAAGCGTAGGGATGGCCGGCCCAAACTCGACGATAGTACCTATGGCCGATTAACGTGTAAAGTATAGGCGAGTCGCTCCCCTCTTCTCGCCTCCCCCCCTCCCCTCCGACTGCGTAGGTATGGCCGTTTTAGCGTGCAAAGTATACTAGAGCGTCCGATTCGACCTAGAGCGTAGGTATGGCCGAATTACGGTAGCCCGCCGAATTCAAATATCGCAGGGTCTCGCACGGAATTCGTATTTTACGCATTGTAGACCCATCAAAATCCATATATAAACTAAAATAGATCACTCAAAATCACTCATTCGAGCTCACTTTTCAGAAATTCGTCGTAAAAATGCCGCTCGTGACCACCCTTAACGAGGTCTTTTGCGCAATGGGTGCTTTTACCAATCTGAGAGGGGTATCTGACACTCCAATGCACAATAACCATGCTTTGCTGACCGGAAATAGCATTTTCGCATGGTCATTTGACCTCTAGCGTCTTCTGCGCGGTGCTGATTGGTCGGTTGACTGGCTCGGGGCTCTGTGATTGGTCAGATTTACGCTCGTTAATCATAGCTGCGAGCCAGAAATCTTGGCAATGTGCCAATAATTACCCTTGATAACCTGGTAAAACCTAGGAATCTCTTGCAAAGGCGAGATAAATATGACCATTCGTCACCATTTATCAGTTATTTAATGATTAAAACAATTGAGTATCATTACGCGAAGGGGCCGTCCTATTATAATATGGGCGCCTACGAGATCTGGCAGGAAAATTGGCCAAATTCTGTGCGATAAAACGCAGAATATCCCTTTGCGTAGCGTGTGTTGCGTGTTGCGTCTTTACCTCTGTACGGATAGAATTGTACCCGCGTAGTCTGTGTTTCGTTCATAAGGTGTAATCCGCCGTTATAGAATCCGTACATGGCCACGCTGTACGTGGACCAATCGGTGGCCTCTTTGAGCAAGGTCGCCACTAATACCTACAGGGTGCCGGTGAGAAGTCTTCTTCCCAGGGGAGTCCGCTTTGCGCAGTTTTACGATTTCGAACTGAAGAACGCCACCAGCGAAAGCGAGCGAATATACGTCGCCTTGGACGGCGTGAAGTCTTGCGAACTTGTACCCGTCTCCCGTCACGCGATAGCTGCGGCTCTGAGACGAAATAAGCTCGAAGAGGGGCAGTACACTTGGCAGCAGGCAATCTGTCCAAAGGTCCAGTTGGCCAGCGAGCGAGGTCTGCTCGAGCTCATTCTCCACTTTGTCACGCCGACGACTGACGGCGAGAGCAGGGAAGAGCTGGACGTGACGGGCGCGCACATCTCCTTCCGTCTCGACCTGGCGTGATGGCCCCCGCTAATGACAATAAGAAGAGGAAGCTAGATGCCAACTTGGTGGACGCCAGTCAGGGAGTGCTCGCCTCTCGCTCCCTTCCAGTCGGTCCAACGAGCACAACTTTCCCATTGGATGTGGAGAGAGGGACGGTTCTCCACTTCTCCTTCCCCGCCAGTCGAAATCTCTACCTCGACTGGAACCGTACAAAATTCTGCGTTACACTACAGCTTTTGAAAGAGGATGGCTCGGCATACAAGGTAGTATAAACTTCACTTTTCGAGAACGAGTAGGAATAATCACACTGTTTAGCAACCGCGAGAGGTCACGGTGGCCTCGGCGCCCATCTTTGCCATCCTGAAACGGTGCGCAGTCTACAGTCAAGGGGAGTTTCGGTTCAGTCAGCAGCACTTCAACTACGCCTGCTATCTCCATCTCTTGGGGCAGGATGAGGCGTACGCAAAGAGCGTTCTGGAAGGGGAAGTGGGCTTTATGGTAGACGGACCACCGATGGACCTCGTCCTAGCACGTAGGAACCTTGAAGGTTGAATGTGTAGTACTGTAAGCCAATAAAGACGCTGCCCTTCTAGCGAAGCAGAACAGTAGGCGCGAAAAGTTGAGCATGTCGGAAGAGTGGTCCTTATCCGGCACCCTACCGATACAGCCGTTTATCCAAAACGACTGCTACATACCGAGCACCATTGGGTGAGTATGCGGTGGCGCACGAAAGAATTACAATACAATATCAACAATCATAGGTTGGCAATCGAGCTGGAGTTGGAAAGCTCGGATTTTGTCGTCTTTCGAAAGAGGGGGGAACCTAAAGCGAAGTTGCAATTGGTCGACGCCCACTTCAACGCCAGCTACGTTGTGGTTCCTAAACCTACTCCGACCATCAGAGATAACTACAAGGCTGGATTCAAACGTGCGCTCAAGTTGACAAATCCAATTTCTCCCAATCCCTAGTCGTCTTCCTCTCTTTAGACTATGAAATCCTACAGTATCAAGCGCCAAAGAGCCAGTTGCAAACCTCTTCTGGGCAGATGACGCTGCAAAACTTTCCAGAACGGGTTGTAATCTTTTTCAGCGACGCCGACCGAGACGACCAGGTTGCGACGCTTGCACTCTGACGTGTAGGTAGATCCACAAGTCGTCCATTCAGATTGCCAACCCTTACAATTTTGAACTCCACGACGCGGAAGACGTGCAGCTGCAGTTGAACGAGCACTTCTACAGAGTAAAGGTGGAAAGCGACACTCGGAAGAACACAGAGTTGTACTCTACACTCGCCAGAGTGTTGGGACCCCAGAAGAAGAAGGGAGGTTTCTTGATCACTCGGGACATGCTATCGCAGGGATACGGATTCATCGCGGTAGGATTTGCGCGCGCGTGGCCCGCATTAAAGCGCTAAAAATTGTATAATTTAGATCGACTGTTCGAGAAGCTCAAACTTTGACGAGCATACGATCGACACGACGGCCGTGAAAGAAAACTGCGTCGCCAGTCTTACCATAACTCACTCTAAGAAGATCGATAAGGACTTCAACGTCAACGTTCTATTCCTCTCAAACGGCATCTTGAACATTTCTAGCGCGAACGGATTAAGTGTCGAGCGCGTATAACTGTCAGTTACATAGGTAGGTACATAGGTAGGTACCATAAATACTCTAATAAGCCCTTCCCCTCTAATAAGCCCCACTCTCCAATAGGTGTAGGTAGGTAGGTACAGTACACTACGTGCACAGCTAGGTAGGTAGGTAGGTATAGGTACGTTATCATCATCAGCTGCCCAGCAATTCGATCGTTTGCTAATCTCGCGCTAGGTTAATCCCATTCTAGGTGTTGAAGGAAGGGAAACTAGTAGGAATTATTTGGCAAAAGCGAGGTACTGTAGGTAGGTTGAATCCAAATTGCATGAAACTAATAGGTACTGTAGACGCTCGTGACCTGATAGATCGCGACAAAACTCCACGGGCGGATTTGAACTCGCGGTGACTAGCAAACGGCGCGTTTGATTGTTCAAAGTGTTACTGTAAGCGCGGTGATGGCGGTTCGCGAAAGAAAGCGCAATGCGCCTACACTATTACACTAGCGCGCGCAGACGAACTCTTTGTTTTCGCGCTCACTTTATATACGCGCGCCGTGACTCACGAGGAGCAAAATGCAATAACGCAGCGTTATGTCGATTACACCGGAAGCTGCGTTAACTCGTTTATGCAGCGTGCGACGTAAACAGCGCCACGGCGGTATAAAACGTTACACATTGATCGTGAGTTTACAGTCGGTTTCTCCCTCTATCTCCAGTTTTGCGCCCAGCTTGAGTTCGCCGCGAAACGTCACTTTTCCCGTTGTCCTGTCCGTAATACTAATCGCGGTGACGCCCTTGTTCTCGATGGTAACGAAGGAATTGCGCAAAGTGTTGTACAGAGCCCTAAATTTGAGAGTTGCGCACTAATCTATAAACGGCACTAAGGCGCTTACAGCTCTTCGAGGAAGCCGTCGAGACGGCTGGCGTGCGCACCTTCCATCGAAATACCACCACTGCTCACTCTCTTGGTGGAGATCTAAAATTTCTTTGACTGACGAAACGTCCAATTTGCAACCAAGGCGCGTACCCGAGGTCCCTTGTCGGGCTTCTGTTTCGCTGGTACCATAAGCACGTCTGCGTAGACGATGAACTGGCCCAGTCGTTCCCTGGGAATGATTCTGGGCAGCGAGTTCTCGCGAGGCAGATAGGGCCACTCCGCCAATCTGTGCTCGCACGCCACCTTAGGCGCCTCCAGCACCAATCTTTCGCTGTTGCGCGACTTGCGTCCTCTCAGATAATAAGGGCACGCTTCCCTCCTTGTGGTTGGGTCTTTACCTCCCAGCTTGCATCTGAATTTGCCTCTTAACAACCTGTGGGAATCCAACCTCTGCAAAATCTAACCTGAAGTAGCGGTGATCCAAATTCCTGGCGCTACAGCTTCTAAGGTTCCAAATGGAGCAAATTCTCGGTAGCAGAGCGGGCTCCACTTCGCCCATGTAGGAGCCGTCGAAGCGATTGTACGTGCGCTTCGGCCTTCTAGCCATTGCGAAGAACTGACCCAATACTGGGCTGCGTCAGCATTTTAATGATGATTTTTCGTCGGGGAAACCATTTCAGTATGACATGGACCTTTCTCAGCCACTACTGCAGAGTTTCTACCCCACGCCAGTTGTTCGTCCCCTTCCTGCCTTACAAGTCCAACCAGGGATGGCTGACATTCCCGCTGTGTCAATGTATGTACTTTGTGCAGTTGGTGGGGCCACCATTGGTCAATTTCAGCATGCGCCGACTCCAGCGATCGCCCCAGAGACTGCCCCCACGATGACTTCGACAGGTGAGATATAAAATAATTTGAAGATTCTATTAGAGATCTTCTATTGTTCTACAGGTCTCTGGTGGCTGGATATACAAACGTTGAATTGGAAGAAGCCATCAAACTGGGCTATCGCGTTGAAGGTACGCTGCGGCTTCAGATGCGCAATGTCAAATTATCCAATGACGCTTCAGAGATCTTCGAGAGCTGGTATTACAACGACACCAACTCGAACCTGTTCAACGGGCTGATCCAGAAACTCTACACCTTGAAGTTGACGTCGTCGGGGTGGCCCGGTCACCTGGGGTCGGACGATGAGAGACGCCAGTTCCTGGACGAGTCAAACAGGCGTCTGGGGACCACCATGCAGTTTGAGGACTTTGCCAACCCCAGCAAACCCCTCAGATGGATCAGCAAAATCATGATCAATAGCTGCTGGGCGAGTGCCATTGTCAGCTTGGGCTTCAGCAGACGATGATTCATGTGCCGCGTTTCAGGGACGCTTCTCCATGTCCAATCGAAAGAGCAAGGTGAAGATCGTCACCACGCTGGCCGAGTTGAACGCCATCTTCGACGAGAAGGACACCGAAGTGTTGAGCATCAACCCCCTGAACCAGCACTCCTGCATGGTGATCTACAGGCCAGTGGCCGCGGTGGCCGGCAGCGCCGCCTCCACGTGCATGAGCGTGGCCGTCTGGACCACGATGAGCGCGCGCCACATCCTCTACAAGGCCATCTCCTCCATCCCGCCGGAGGATCTCTTCTACGCCGACACGTGAGTGAGCTGCAGTGGGTTGATGTTGCGTTGCAACGAGATAATGTTTCAGTGATTCGGTGATATTCAAGAGGAAGACTGCAGACCCGCTTCACATTCCCCTGGGTGACCATTTGGGTGCGTTGTACTCAGTGGCTCCGTTGCGATGATGACCCATCAATCTCAATGCACTTGACAGGCGATTGGACCAGGGAGGACCCCTGCGAGAAGGGGCGGATTCTGACCTGGAGCTGCGGCGGGCCCAAGACCTACATACTGTATCACCTGGCGCCATCACAGAACTGGGGAGATCCATTCAGTGGTACTATAGCCTTTGTTAACTAAGACGTGTGTCTTCTCAATACGATGTATTTCTACTGCAGATAAAGGCGAAGGGCATCCGCCTGTGGAACTCGGAAACGTGCCCCATCAACGCCGAGACCATAACCAACCTGGTCACCGGCGGAGACAGCACAGTCAGCCTCAGAGTGGACCAAAAGGGCCAGCTGACCAGGCAGATCGAGACGCTGCGCATTTTCCAGCGCGACATGGTCAAGAAGTTGTCCCTGACGCACGCCCACAAGAGACACTTTTACAACGATCCCACCGGCGATCACGCGATCGATTCCCTCCCTATCGGTTATATCGCCGACTGATGCGTAATTCATTGTTTTTTGATGCGAAAAGTATTGTGACGAAATGTAAAAAGTATTGGTGCAATATTTGAATTCGGCGGGCTACCGTAATTCGGCCATACCTACGCTCTAGGTCGAATCGGACGCTCTAGTATACTTTGCACGCTAAAACGGCCATACCTACGCAGTCGGAGGGGAGGGGGGGAGGCGAGAAGAGGGGAGCGACTCGCCTATACTTTACACGTTAATCGGCCATAGGTACTATCGTCGAGTTTGGGCCGGCCATCCCTACGCTTCCCCTTTTGAGTGCCTACTGGTCATTTTCGTGGAAATTTCGCACTGTCGTGTCACCAATCACTACAAAGTTGTCTCTGTGAGACTCCGACGTATATTCAGAGGCACAGGAACAGGTTCGATGATAAATGCAGGCACTGGCAAGGGCGCAGCGTCAAGAGACCTTTGATCTATCTGAAACCTCTTATGAGCTACACACAAACACCTATATGCAAAGTTCGGTGTAATCAAAGGCACGGGAGTGGGCGCAATGGTAAATGCAGGCACTGACAGAGGCACAGTGTCAAATGACTTTTGATCTATCAGAATCTCCTATGGGCTGTTGTGAGCATTGGCTGTGAACCATAGGCCAATACATGTTGTGAGCAGTGGCTGATTTCCATGGGTCGATACAAATGGCTGTTTCCAGTGTTCAGCTATAGATATACAGTATCACCTAAAGACATTAGATCTATCTGAAGTCTCCTATGGGCTAAATGCAAGCATCCATGTGTTAGCTTCAGTGTATTCTGAGGCATGGGAGCTGGTGCAACCCTAAAAGCAGGCACTGACAGAGGCACAGTGTCAAATGACTTTGGATCTATCAGAATCTCCTATGGGCTGTTGTGAGCATTGGCTGTGAACCATAGGCCAATACATGTTGTGAGCAGCGGCTGATTTCCATGGGTCGATACAAATGGCTCTGTTTCCATAGGTGTTCAGCTATAGATATACAGTATCACCTATGGGCTAAAGGCACTAGTCCTATATACTAAGCGGCATAGAGTCTGTGTGTGTGTGTGTGTGTGTGTCTGTCTGTTTGTCCGGCCATTTTCTCTTGACATAGTTGACGGATCCTGGAGATCTATAGCTTAAACTGACCGTCGTGGGCTGGAAGGAATCCCCTCCTATTTTAAAACTTTTGCAAATTACTAAATTCCACCAAAATTCACGAAAATATCGACTGCACAGTACATTCTGAGCACTAAAGAGTGCCTACTGGTCATTTTCGTGGAAATTTTGCACTTTCGTGTCGCCATTCACTCCAGAGCTGTCGCTGTGAGACTCCTACAGGTATTTGGAGGCACTGGAACAGGTGCAAAGGTAAATGCAGGCATTGGCAGGGGCACAGTGCCAGAAGGCATTGGCTCTATCTGAAATCTCCTAAGGGCTAAACACAAGCATCCATGTGACAGCTTCAGTGTATTCAGGGGCACGAGAACAGGTTCGATGATAAATGCAGGCGCTGGCAAGAGCGCAGTGTCAAGAGACTTTTGATCTATCTGCAACCTCTTATGGGCTAAACACAAACACATATATGCAAAGCTCAGTGTAATCAAAGGCACGGGAGCAGGCGCAATGGTAAATGCAGGCACTGACAGGGCCACAGTGTCAGAAGACATTAGATCTATCTGAACTCTGCTGAGGGCTAAATGCAAGCATCCATGTGTTAGCTTCATTGTATTCTGAGGCATGAGAGCTGGTGCAACCCTAAAAGCAGGCACTGACAGAGGCACAGTGTCAAATGACTTTAGATCTATCTGAATCTCCTATGGGCTGTTGTGAGCATTGGCTGTGGACCATAGACCAATACGTGTTGTGAGCAGTGGCTGATTTCCATCGGTCGATACAAATGGGCCTGTTTCCATAGGTGTTCAGCTATAGATATGCGGTATCACCTATGGGCTAAAGACACTAGTCCTATATACTAAGCGGCATAGAGTGTGTTTGTTTGTCCGTCCAGCCATTTTCTCTTGCCACAGTTGACGAATCCTGGAGATCTTTGGCTTAAACTGACCGTCATGGACTGGAAGGAATCCCCTCCTATTTTAAAACTTTTGCAAATTGCAAAATTCCTGATCTTTAAAATTTGTCTATTCAGAAAGTACTATACCTAAGCACATTGTGCGCATAAATACAGTACGCTATACATTATAGTGGCGGGCTGACTAATGACGAAAATACAAATGGGTAAACAGTTGCGCGAGCACTATTGCAAGGCGCAACAATAAATGTAGGCACTGGCAGGGGCACAGGGTCGAATGACTTGAGATCTGTCTGAAATGGCCTACGGGCTAAACCCAAATGTATTCTGAGTACAGAAGGCACCAGACGTTGTGACTGACATTTGATTTTGCACCAAAAGCGCTTTACAGTGTCACCATTCACTACAGAGTTGTCGTTGTGAGACTCCAAAGTGTATTCGCGGACACTGCATGCACTGGCATGGGCACAGCATCAAATTGTTCTGGATCATACGTGTAGCCGGGGGGGGGGGGGGGGCATGGGGGGGGGGGTAAGCCCCCCCCCCCCTAGCCGGAGGTGTACCCCCCCCCCGTACCCCCCCCCCAGGTACCCCCCTCCCGCCTTCCCCAAACGACCCCACCCCTAGAATTTCAAAATTTTTCGCCTGCGGCGCAAAAAAATGGCAAAAATTTCGCCTGCGGCGCTTGAAAATAGCAAAATTTTCGCCTGCGGAGCTATATTTTGGACGTTTTTGACCAAAATTAAGCGATTTTTGGCACTTTTTGGCCTATTTTTGCAAATTTTTCTTATTTTTTGGTACTTTTTTGGCACAATTTTTAGGTCATCTGACCCCCCCTCCAGGGGCCTCAGACCCCCCCCCCCCCTGAGGGGTCCTATACCCCCCCCCCCCCCCCCCCCCCCCCCCCCCCCCCCCCCTCCCCGGTTGGCGGCTACACATATGTTCTGGATCTGTGGCAAATGACTTTAGATCTATCTGAAATCTCCTATGTTCTAAACCCAAATGTCTACGGGATAAACCCAAGCATCTACTGTGTATTTACAGGCATGGGAGCTTGTGCGATCCTAAACGTAGGCACTGGCAGGGGCACAGGATCGAATGACTTGAGATCTGTCTGAAATGTCCTACGGGATAAACCCAAGAGTCAATTGTGTATTTACAGGCACAGGAGCTGGTGTGATCCTAAACGTAAGCACTGGCAGGGACAAATGGTCAAATGACTTGAGATCTATCCGAATGGTCCTACAAGCTAAACGTAATTGTCTACGGGCTAAACCCAAGTGTCTATTGTGTATTTACAGGGACGGGAGCCAGTGTAGGCCTATATGTAGGCTCTGGCAGTGGCACAGTGTCAAATTAAAAATTGTATTCCCCTGTGGTGCACTGAATCCGATGATTGCCATATCTCCTTCATGCTCTGCAGATTACCCAAACGATATTGACCATACAGATTCTCCTACGGGCTAAAGGCTCTTGTCCTATATACTAAGCGGCAAAACTGTCCGTCTGTCTGTTTGTCTGTTTGTCTGTGAACGCTCTAGCGCTCGCTACAGTTGGCGGATCGTGATGATCCAAACATCAAACTGACCGTCATAACATGTAGTTTTGCACCTCCTATTTTAGAACTTTGACTGATGACTAAATTCCACAATATTTCGCAAATATCGACTGCACCAGTACATTCTGACAGCAAAAGGCACCACACTCTGTGATTGACACTTGATTTCGCACCAAAAGCACTATACAGTGTCACCATTCATGACAGAGTTGTCGTTGTGAGACTCCAAAGTGTATTTGCAGGCACTGCATGCACTGGCAGGGGCACAGCATCAAACTGCTTTGGATCTATGTCAAATGTCTTTAGATCTATCTGAAATCTCCTACGGGCTAAACACAAATGTCTACGGACTAAACCCGAGAGTCTATTGTGTATTCACAGGCACAGGAGCTGGCGCAAGCATAAATGTAGGCACTGGCAGGGGCACTAAGCCCAAATGGCTACGGGCTAAAGCCAAGGGTCTATTGTGTATTTGCAGGCACGGGAGCTGGTGCGAGCCTAAATGTAGGCATTGGCAGGGGCACAGTGTCAAACGACTTGAGATCTATCTGAAATAACCTATGGGCTAAACCCAATTGTCTGCAGGCTAAACCCAAGTGTCTGTTGTGTATTTACAGGCACAGGGGCTGGTGCGATCCTAAATGTAGGCACTGGCAGGGGCACAGGGTCGAATGACTTGAGATCTATCCAAAATGTCCTACGAGCTAAAAACAATTGTCTATGGGCTGAACCCAATGCCATTGACCATAGAGATTCTCCTACGGGCTAAAGGCTCTAGTCCTTTATACTAAGCGGCAAAACTCTGTCCGTCTGTTTGTTTGTTTGTCTGTTAACGCCATAACTCTAGAGATCGTTGAACGATCGGGATGGTCTATAGCTTAAACTGACCACCATTCACTGTAGTTTTGCACCTCCTATTTTAGAATTTTGACCGATGACTAAATTCCACAATATTTCGCAAGTATCGGCTGCGCTAATACATTATGAGCACAGAACGCACCACACTCTGTGATTGGCGATCGATTTCGCGCCAAAAGCACTTTACAGTGTCACCATTCATGACAGAGTTGTCGTTGTGAAACTCAAAAGTATATTCGCAGGCACTGCATGCACTGGCAGGAGCTCAGCATCAAACAACTTTGGATCATTGTCAAATGTCTTTAGATCTGTCTGAAATCTCCTACGGGCTAAACCCAAATGTCTACGGGCTAAACCTAAGTGTCTATTGTGTATTTACAGGCACGGGAGCTGGCACAAGCCTAAATGTAGGCACTGGCAGGGGCACAGTGTCAAGTGGCTCGAGATCTATCTGAAATGTCCTATTGGCTAAACCCAAATGTCTACAGGCTAAACCAAAGCGTCTATTGTGTATTTGCAGGCACAGGAGCTGATGTGATCCTAAATGTAGGCCCTGGCAGGGGCACAGGGGTGGATGGCTTGAGACCTATCTGAAACGTCCTAAGGGCTACACCCAAGTGACTATGGGCTAAACTCAAGTGTCTATTGTGTATTTACAGGCATGGGAGCTGGTGTGATCCTAAATGCAGGCACTGGCAGGGGCACAGTGACAAATGATTTGAGATCAACCTCAAAGTCCTGAGGTGCACTGAATTTGATGATTGCATTATCTCTTTCACACTGTGCAGATTACCTATGGGCTATTGACCATAGAGATTCTCATACGGGCTAAAGGCACTAGTCCTCTATACTAAGCGGCTAACGGTGTCTGTGGAGATGTAGTACCATACGCTCTACCCAAATACTGGCCGCTTTGCGCGCTTGACGCGTTCAGCAAAAGTGGCACGCTATACGCTCAGCGTACTGTAGCCCAAAGACGTTATCGCTAAACACTGCGCGCAATTGACGTGCGTTCTTATAAGCGTCCAGGCGAAACGCCAAACAAAACAACAAATGGCGCAGCGGTTAAGGCGTCGGGCTTTGAATCGTGACGTCCCTGGATCAATCCTCAGACGGTATTGTTGTTTTTGTTGCTGACGAATTCGTTGTTTTTGCTGCTGATCCAAAAGGGTCGAATCATTCAATGCGCATGCGCTTGACAACGTCATCGGCAAGCGACCAACTGCGCAGAACAGTTGCCATCAGCCTTGAACGAACTATCAAATGGTCTTCAGACTTGCGCGCAGTGGTGGTGAGCGACCGACTTGCGAGCAGCGGTGGTGAGCGATCTGTTTCCTTCAAATGTGGTTGAGAACGTCAGCCAGTGGCAAGTGGTCAACCGCACAGAGCAGTTGCCATCAGCAACGAACGAATGATCGAATGGTCGTCTCGTCAGACTTGCGAGCAGTGGTGGTGGGCGATCTGTCTCATTCAAATGTGCTTGAGAACGTCAGCGGCAAGTGGTCAACCGCACAGAACAGTTGCCATCAGCCACGAACGA
>JASAMZ010009804.1:0-16786 GCA_030248115.1 Linhomoeus sp. GSCO2_2
GCGTACCCACCATACTGATGTCTCCCACGGCTTTCAGAACAGCAGATAGGTTGTCCTTCGAGGGCGCCGCCATCCTGCTGGCCGTTCTGGGGCGCTGGGCGGCTCGAAGTGCGTACTAGCACAGTCATAATACAAGAATGACAATAACAGCAGCAGTGGTCGAATGGCCCAGGGTTAACTCGCAAGGAAGGTCGACACTAGCCCGACTCTTTATTCCAGCAAAGCCACGAAATGTCGTTCACTCGATGCCTCTACTCGGTCCGGGAGAACTGCCGTCGTCTTCCACCGGAGGAGGCTGTTCTTCCAGCTCGAAGTGAGGCTCTACCACGACGTGGCTCGCTCCCAAGCGCCGAAGGTATGTAGCCGCTTCCTTTGCGCTCGCCTTCATCTGGGCAGCCTGTCGGAGTCGTTGCGACGAGCGGCATTCGACCTCGGAGTCTCGCCGCGCCTCCTGCTCTTCGCCGCCGTTGGCCGAGCGCCGAAGATGCAGGGACACGTTGCACGTGCGGTGGCACGGCCAACAGCATGACCGGAACGTTTTCCTTTACTGAATATTGAACGAGACTGATAGAGACGTCGCGGCGACATAGGCAAAGGCGAATAGGTCAGCAGTCTTCTCACGAGGCGGCAGCAGAAGGCAGAAGAGGACGACGGAGATGGCCAACGTGAGAGCGGGGTCGAAGTAGAGGGCGAACGGTAGAGGATCCACATGGCTGTGCTTTCGCGACAAGTCGTTGGCCTCGTTCTCTTTCCCAGGCGTGAAGTAAGCGGCTGCCGACACTGCCAGTAGGCCCACTCCAGTCAACACGTGGAAGGCGAGCGAAGCAGCCTTGCGCATACAGTATTAGGCGTCTAGAACCAACAGAAGCCAAGAAGCCGCTCTCCGGATGGGTGGCTCGTAAACGCAGGATCCGCAAAATACATATTCAGAAGCTACCGAAGCTCAGGAGGTAGTTGCCGAGTTTCAAGACGACGTCGATAACGGCGACCCCGACCACCAGGTGAGTGTAGTGGATGCCTTCGTCGTGACGGTGGATGAGCATGCGCAGCGCGTGAATGGCATTCGTGAAGCAGCAGCCTAGCCCGAAGACCATGCAAACCACCAGCCACAAGCACAGAGACCTCTGAGACAACTGAAAATGCAGCAGATTGCTAATACATCCCCTTCGTCTCCTAGAACCGTCGTCGAATCGTCGAGAAGCGCCGTCACCTTGTAGTGCCAGACGGAGAGAGTGCCGCTGTTCAACAGGCTAATCAGCATGGTGTGACACATGCAGAGTCGCATGAGGACGCAGTGGCTCGTGAGAAAGAGCGCCAACTCGCAGGCGAACAGCGCCGATGGCAAAGCGCTGAACAGCAGCAACGCCGACTTGGGAAACAGCTCTTCGCCCACTTTCTTTCCGGTCAACATGGTTAGTGTCAGTTCTACTCCCTACCTATGCGACTTGCAGCTCTCTTTCTCTTACAGCGGACGGCAGATAGCACAAGCGTTACTCTATTAGTGGAGCAAGAAGGAAGGGGGTGTAAATACTTGCACATGCGGGGAGTGTATGCGCTCTATCTGCGGCGACACCAGCGCAAAACTATTGACACGACAGTCTGACCTAGGTTAAGAGTTAGGACCGTGCATCGTTGCTTTACCTGTGTTGTCTTCATAGGAACATGGCAAACAAAAGCGTTGGTGGCGAAAGCTAGAACATCGTTTGTTTCTGGATAACTGGTGTACTCGTTACTACGTTAGCTTTCTGAAGACCGATGTCTTAGCCCTTTAAAAACAAATTCACGAACAAGGTTAGACTGCAACGTCAAAAAGTTGTCGCCCTTGTTCGGACCGGACTCGTTTGTCACGACACAGAAAGTTTCATTGTTACACTGCGTTCCCGCAATGTATGAACCGACAGCACGGTCTGCATCCATCTTATTTGATTCTGAGTTGCCAATTGACGAAACAGGAGTCATGTGTGCCAGTTGGCTCAATGGGGCAAAACAATTGATGCGCCGGCCATCTGTTCCTGTGCGAGATTAGCGGAGCCTGCGACATGCCCGGCCGGCTGTTGCAGTGTCCAGTGGCACATACATATGTACGTAGAAGTCCACGTACATATCAGCGTGGCGGGGGATACGGTCGGACTGGCGGCAACAATGGGCGCCATTGTCGTTGTCCTCTTCGTCGCCGTCGGGAAGTGAAGAAGCCGGCGAAAGGTATGTCGCCGTGCCGACTTGTAACCCCTGAGAGCTGGCCCAGCGCCCGGACGGACGACGGAGGCGCTAGGCTCCCGCTGACACGGCCAGCCGCTTCATTTCCATACATGTAGCTGCTCTTTGCCCCAAAGGGCCCAAACGACGTCGCAATCATGACGCCGTCGCTGGCGCGCGCCGCGCCCATACAAACGGTCGCCAAAGAAGTAGAGGGAGGTGAGAGGGGGAGGCAGAATGGCACTTCCGCTAACCTGGGAGGGAGCCGCGCTCAAATGAAACCGCTCCTTCCCACCTTTGCACTGCCGGCGTATTATTGGCATCCGCGCCGCCGTCGTCCGTGTCCGTCTCAGGCATTAGCTCTCTGACCCTGCGGCGGGCTTAGTAGGCCACCGCGCACTATTGTTACCATAGGAACCAGGCAGCAAGCACCAAAATCATTGGTGTCGACTACATACATATACCTAAGCCCCTGACACTATAGCGCGCACTCGTCCGCTGTTAATCACCAAAGGCGATGACGCATCGGCGCTGGAACGGAGACAACAAGCGGATGATGAGATTTGCGGATTTGCCTAGCGTTGCTGAAATGGGCTGATCGCCGTCCGAGGTTCATCCTCGCTCCATTCACAAGTCTTCTGATGAGGCGGCCTTCTGAGTGGTTGGCGAATGGCGTCTACCTCAATCGCCCAACAATCTTGGAGATGAAGCTTCTTCTTGCTATGATCCTTCTTACTTCCATCGACGATTCGGCCACGCAGCGCCTCCTCCAAAGTGGGTTCGGCTTGTCAAGCACAGTTTCTGTCAAACTTAAACAGACTGGTTCAATTTCTACATAGGTGATTACGTTGGAGGCGGTTGCTCGAAAGGGGCGCCCCGGATTCTCAACGCGCAGCTGACGAAGCAGCTGCTCCTGACGCCGGGATTCGTCAACGGTCGCTACCGGCCCAACCTCGACTGTGTCTGGATTCTCAAATCGACCCTAGGTCGCAACTACGTCCAACTGACGGTGGCCAACTCGCAGCTGGAAGACCGGCTCTTCACCGACTGCGACGACTTCATCGAAGTTCGCGACGGTCAGTGCGACTGAGACACCCTGCCTCCAAGCGATTGGGAGTAATCGAGTGGGAGTACGTACTTACATAATAGCTCTGTATGAAACTAACGGCACCCAATTAGGCGAGACGAGCACGTCGCGCCTAATCAGGCGGTGGTGCGGCGACAGCCATCCCCTTTCGATGATTGCCAGCAGCGGATCCTTCTACGTACGCTTCAAATCCGACTCGCTACTCGAAAGCCGGGGCGCCAACATGTCCTTCAACGAATTCCGTGAGACAGTTGAAACTACTTACGTATCTTACGGTAACTACGTACCTACTCTAGTTATACGCAAATTTCTTTTTCAACACGTCCTCAGGCCGTGACCCATCGGAGTGTCCCCATGATTGGACGGAGATTGGTGACAACTGCTATCGGCTGTACACACCAAATGGCGGCCGCATCTGGGTGGAATCGCAAGAGCAATGTAACATGGACGGTGCCAACCTCTTGACCATAAATGACGGCACCGAGAGCCGACTAATCGAAGGTAAAGCGGGCGCAAGAGGCTTTGTCGGGCTGCTTTGCACAATGTTTATCCGCTCTTTTCCAGAGCAGCTGCTGTCGGCTAGGAAGAACTTCAGTCCATGGATGGGTTACGAAGACGCCGAGGAAGAAGGGAGCTTTAGAAGTGTTATCCAATCTAGTCAAGGGCCCCCACAATCGTAAGATCGCGGATCGTCTTATATGTACCTAAATAAGTTCGCTTTCATGCTTGCTTCCTTCACCGCGCTTTTTCCGCAGGTTCCCCACCTTCCCAAGTAGCCACGAGGAGAAGGACTGCGTCTTCTGGGATAGCTCCATCTCCGCCACAAACGGCGCCACGCATTACGGAGTAGAAGACTGCCGTCAACGGAGACCCTTTGTGTGCAAACGGAGGAAAGGTTTGTTAGTGAAGCCGTATGTACTTTGTCTTCGGAAACTCATTCTGACGTCGCTTACTGTAGACGGCAGCACCGTCGCCTATCCTCCGCCAGAGGCGGCCGTCCGTCAGGGTTACGAGCCGGTAGCTTCAGCGGCGATTGAGGTGCTCAAGTACTGGCCGCTGGTCTTGGTGCTGTTCATCATTCTGTTGATGATTGTGGCCGCCCTCTGCGTCGGCGCCTGTCAGCGCGGCGGGACCAGAAGCCTGCGCGGCGGCCAGCGCAACAGCCGAGTGGGCATTCTGGAGGAGAGCGCCAGCGGCAGCGACGACGGCCGCCATCAGAACGCCGTCGTCGTCCACAACTCCGTCGCGCCGTCGACGATCACTCCGCAGCAGCCGACCGAAGAGAAGAACTACAGCACCGAAGAGATTCTGGTCGTCAACCACAGCTCCAGACCGTTGCCGCTGCCCAGGCTCAAGCAGCAGCAGCCCCAGATGCAAGGGGCTACTACCAACGGAGGAGGGACGCTGATGAGGAACGGCCTAGCGCCGACGGATCGCTTCGACCGCCCACACGTCAAGGTGCTCGACAATGTGTCCGCCATCAGCATGGACGAGTTCTGGTCGAAAGCAGGTGCGCATACGCCCTACACCTACCGTATACCGTGCACGTGGATGATTTTATGAAAGCTTTGCTTTCAGAGCAGCGACGCCAGAGCATACCTTCCCGACCTGGCACAGCGGCGAGTCGAAACGGCACGATTCAAGTTGCACCAGCGGAGGCGGCCCGACCGCCATCCACCAGCGCAGAGATCACTCCAGCTTCTAAGAAGGACGCGAGAACCATGCTCTAGCACACCGCTTTCGCCACTCCTTCCTGATGGGCCTCAATTCGTCGGTTTCCGTTCCCTGCTGTGTGGCTGCTGTCACGGCAGAGCGGTGCTAATTGCTCGGTGTCTGATCTGCCCGTCTAGTCAGCAAGTAATGAAATAGGATTCTGATGATGGACGACAAGCAGCCAAGAAACTCTGCCAACACCCTCTTTGACCTTTCGCACAGGGCTTGTTGACGGATGAGCTGTGACATTGACTGAATACCGTAATCTATGTATCATTTCGATTTCCGAATCGCCAATAACTGTACACTGCTTGTCTGTTCTTATAAGCCATTTCGGTGACTAGATGCGCAATAACGGTAACATAACAAGGGAGGTGATGGAAACGGAACATAGAATGACAGCCACGAGCGTATCCACATTTGGAGCGCGTTTAGAACCAGAGGCGCTCAGAAGAAGCGGAACTATCACAGTGGCAGTCCGCTTGTTTCAACGGGCGACAAGCAGGTCAAGGGCTCAATCAAGATGTGTCGCTCCTAGGAATCCCTGTGAAGCTGTAGGGCGGCGGCGGCGGGGGCGAAGAGTCGATTGGTGGAGGGACAGAGCTCCTTGCGCCGAAGGCACAGCTTGTGCACCAGACAGCCCGTTGGGTAGCGGAAACCGTCCACGTCGACGAAGACGTCGTTGCAGACGGCGCACCGACTGAAACATGCACGCCCAACAACGCTCGCGCTGAGCTGGGCGGGACGGAAGCGTCCCCATATATGTGGTGACCGGAAATGGATCAGGGGAAGTGTTGGAGCACATATGGACGAGTGGAACGCTCACACTGCCTCGGAGCCCAGCAGACGAAACACTCTTCCCGGCTGACGCGCGGGCCCATGCGACTACTAGGTACCAAGAAGAGCCAAGACCGGATGAGAAATGGTCTCAAGTGCGACTCCGAATACATCCAATTGCGCCCACCACCCACGTACGATCCAATGAGAGGAGAAGGAAGCAAGAACGACCCGCCTGTCGTCGGCGACGGAGAATCTGTCCCTCGTCAAATGGGCAAACGACAGCTTGTTTCTCATGAGCGACGTCTTGGCCAGGCCTTCGCCAAAACACAGGGAATTCGACAGCGCCAGCAGACGACGGACGCAGCGCAGTAGAAAGGGCGCAACGGACGAGAAGCGCCAGTCGTCCGGCAGGAGCTCGATCACCTGAATCGACTGGCAACTAAACTACGGACTGATTTAGATGGCACTAGCTAGACACACCTGTATCAGGTCAAAGTCGATGTCGGGTCGATTGAGCAGGCCGATGATACGCGACTCGGGCATCGACACTTCCGCTCTCAAACAACGTACAGTGTATTTATAATACTCTATTTGAGGCGACGGCCGATACGCGCAACTATACGCTCGCACCGCAAATGTACTCACTGCAGGTAGCTGTGCAGAAGCGTCAGATTGAGCGCGTGCCTTTCCAGTCGATTCATGTCGGCCGAGAAGAGGCTACAGTAGTCTTCGGCTGCGTCGAAGTCGCGCAACTTCCCCACCAGTACCCGCAGAGCGGTCGAGTGCTCGCCCAGCTGCAACGAGAAAGACACGTAGTCATCGCACCTCGCACGCCGGAGTGGAATGGCAGACGAACCGATTGCCGTCTGTATTTGCGTGTCAAGCATCCCCAATGTACCTTTCCCATGAGATAGGCCTTCTCGACTTCGTAGCCGTCGCTGCGTCTCTCCAACTCGGCCAACACGAATCTCTGGCGGAAGCGCGAGGAGCCCAGGAGGAATTCGCGCAGTTTACCTCTGGCGTCGCCCCGACTGTGCCTCCAGTCGGCCGGCGCGCTCTCCAGCAGAGCGTCCTCGTCGCCGCCGTCGATGACGTCGCACAGGGCGATGTAGGTCAGCACCAGCTTGGTGTGCACCGACTCCTCCTGGAAGAAGCGCAAGTAGTAGCGCAAGAAGAGAAGATACGATGAAAGAAGCGACAGTGTCACTCTCTCGGCTATCCTTCACCTGACTGCCTCTCTCGGCCACGAGGTGTTCCAGGTAGGCGATGGTGGCCAGCGGATTCGGGGCGAAGACGAGAAGCACCTTAGCGCTGTCTAATGTCGTCTCGGCGTGCACGGCGACGGAGACGGCGGTGGGCGCGTCCCGCTCGAAGATCCACGGCAGGCACTCGTAGAAGACGACGTCTACGGGACAACTGAAGAGCCAAGAAACTGTAACTGAGCCCAGCGTCAAATGGGACAGTCGTCGGTTCGACAGCAGCTTCTCACAAGTTAGCTCACCTGGCCAACTTTACCGAGACGAGTTTCAGCAGCTCCGGATCAGACGGCACTTCACTGGCTTCCACCAAGGCCTTCCAGGCGCCGAACGCTTCGGAATACGCGCCCTGCTTGTAGAGCACAAGGGGTACGCTGCGCTCGAAGCCCTTCTCATCCAGCCACTCTTTCAAATGGTCCAAATCGGCCAGAAACTGTTGGTCACCCTCTTCGGAATCGGGAAATAGAAGGGCTTCCACCGGCTTGTCAGCAAGCGTCCACAACTTGAACAGAGCGCAGTCGACCTCCTGGGAATAGAAGCGAGTATAGTGGGCGACTCGGTGTGACCGCCTCGCCCAAAGTAGCGCCAATCACGGTAGTTCGATCCGTACCGGTCGCGCTTCTTTGGCCCAGGAAGCCAGCCGAACCAGCATTAGGTGACGTTCTAGGAAGTCTCTCGTCCTCTTCTGGCCAATCAGATCCAATTGCGCCTTCTCAACGTCGTTCGGCGCGATCGACGCGAACTCGGCAAGGGAAACGAAGGGGCTGTCGGTGGGCATCAGTCCATCGTAAAGCTGCACGAGCTGAAAGAGGACAACAACGAGCATGTGAGACGACGACGACGACAACCACAGGGCGCACGCACCTCCCGAGGATCGAGCTCGCTCTCCAACATCAGCTCGCCGCTCCTCTCCAGGTGGCCATCCTTGAACTCGATCAGCGCCGCCTTCTGCTTCAGACGTCGGAACCTCTGAAGCGACAGCGCACTGTTCGTCTCACGCTCTAGCGAAGCAACGATCGGCCGATGCCCACCAGAATGGCCGTCTCGTCGTAACCGATGAGATTCAGCGCCGTCTCGGCCACTTCCATGGCGGCGCTCACCTTCCTCTCGCCCAGAAGAGATTCCACCTGAAAGAGTCGAATTGCTTCGTTGGACGCCGACCAATCAAGTCACACACAGATCGTTCAACTAACACCTGGTCGTCCCATGAGATCGGGTTGAGACAGTAGAGTTCGCGGGCCGTCGCCGCGAACAGTTGGCCGTCAAGGTTCTCCAGAAGTCGGCCGCCGGAAAAGGGGATCCTCTGCTTCCGCTCCTGGTCGTGGACGCTGAAGCAGCAGCCTTGGCTACTGCTCTAAAACGAGCGTTGCGCAAAGACAGCAATAAATACAGATGCAGAACCTGTAGGCGGCGATAGTCTGATCGTCCATGGCAAGGGCGTAAGGGTGGAAGAGGGCGACGGAGCGAACGGCTTCACCCCAGACGAGCGGCGGCCGATTCGACATTCCTTCGGAGGTCACGAACACGCCCAGGCCCTGCATGGCCGTCAGCAGGAATTCACCCTGAAAAGCAGGAATTTGACCCTTCTTCCTTTCCCGCATTTGTACAGTAACCAACTACCAATGCTCCGAATCCTTCCCCCAAGACTACTGTACCAATTACGAACGCAAGCATTCAATCGAGAGCGCTACTAAGCCAGTGAGTCGTCACCCGTCGTCACCTTTGAGAACTTCCTGATGACCGGGACCACTCTCTGTCCGTCTATGGGGAAGAGGGGCTGCGTCCTCCTGGCGACCACGTTGAGCAGATAGTAGTGAAGGCTTGTGGCGAAGCAGACGCAGTCGCCCTCGTACGCCTGTCAGCAGAGAAGAAGAGAAGCGAGTGAAGGGCTAATTTCAGTGGTAGTAGGGCTTAGACTTAGAATTCACTCACGACTTCAATGGGCGTGTCCTCGACGTCGAAGTCGACGGTCATCTGCATCGACTCCGTCGTCACGCGACAGAGACTCAGCTGGCGCTTGTGCAGACCCACGGCCAGCTGCACATAGGATGGCGACTTGTGTCGAACAAGGGAATCACCTTAGAAGTGTCTTATCCAGATAGCACTCACGTGGAGCGAGAAGGGGTCATCGTCGCTGGGATTGCGATTCGCGTCGATACAGTGGATCGTCTTGGACTTCGTCGAACCGATTATCTGCAATTCTACCTATCACCATAGAGCAGCCAGCAGACACCAAACGACAATTGTTCAATATCTGAACCTTGAGATGTTGAAGGGTGAGAAAGTAGAGCTGTCCGTCGGCCGAGAGGGCCACCAATCTGTTGAGGGCGGAGGCGGCGATGAGTCGGCGGACGGGCAGCGTCGAGGGAAGGCGCACTCGCATCCACTCGAGAGCGGAAGCGCCCGTCGACTGCTGGAGGGAGTAGCAGACGACCGCGCCGTCCTCCAACCCCACGTAGACGTTGTTGCCGCAGCCCTCCACACAGCACACCTGTACACGCAATACGCATGCATACACCGGCTGTGGATGGGCGACAGCACCATCGTTTTCTTGCCACGCGAGACGGTCAACAAAGACCGCTTTGTGTACTGTAGTTCTAAGTCGTTAGACGCACGACTTCCACTAGTCAAAGAACTATCTCCGTACTCTCAATCAAATGAAATGGCGAGAGGAAGCTCACGGCGCGACTTCTGGCTCCGGTGGCGTCTCCTTGTCCGTCGGCCGATTCACTGACGACATCGACGGCAGGCAGCAGCTCGAACAGCTTCCCGCCTCCGCCTCCGTTGGCGCTCATCTCTTCAACGGCGCAGGCGCACAAGCTAGCTTGGAAATTGTAGCCTCACGGTCAGATATGACGGGTCGGTTTGTTATCGAGTCATTACAGATCCACGCACATTCTTCAGGATTGGAAACGATTTATACGACGACGACAACGGCAGAGGGAGGAGAGGAGAGAGGAGAGGCGATCACCCAACAAGCGCAAGCCGTGCTCGCTCGTTGACCCGAATCGGACGCTTGGAGTACGGTAGGTATACAATAACGGGCTTAACATAAGAGAACACTTCGTAGGAGCGAAAACAGCAAAACAACCAATAGAATCAATCAAGCAACTAGGACGCCGTTGATGTGGGTAATGTTGGAGCTGTAGCAGTGTTTGATGCTGATGCCGAGGCTGCTTCTGTGGACGTCGTTGCTGATGACGACGACGGCGGCGCTGCAACCGCGTCGCCCTCGCGTTCTACCCTCTTCTTCTTGTTTCGAGTCTCTGAAGTGACGTCACGAATTCTATATAAACGACTGACCATCAATAGAAACAAGGGCCGAGAAATTCGGCCGCAGAGGGACTTAGGATGTTGCGGCAGTGTCAAGTCACGGCTGATAGTAGTGCCGAGTCGTTTAGCTCCGAGTACACTTCAACTGAGACCTGCACTCGTCCTGTAGTGGTGGTGCTGCCTGGCCTTGTTCAGTTTGTTCCTCTGCGTCTGCGAGGCCGCCGGCGGCGGCTCCTTCGGAAACACTTTGGTTATGTTGCCCACAGCCTTCGTACGACCCTCCCTGAACAACCGCTCAGTTGTTTCTTTAATCACGTCAAATCCTGAAGTCGGAACTCGCCTGAAGACCATGCGCGTGCCCACTCGCAGGTACTCCGGATGCTTGAAGAAGCGGAAGCGAACGGTCGCCTTGTCGCCCGTCCTCAGGCAGTCCTTCGTCATCGACAGAATCGTCGCCGTCTGCCTGATGGGGCCGCAGTGCACTGCAACACAGATGAAAAGAGAGCAATTATTCGAATCTTGGGGTAACGCGTTCGTTCGTTTTGAGACTGCGCTCGATACACAGTGACAAGAGAACAAGCGCAGGCGCATGAGAAGGACGCACGCATTGCTTGATAGCGGACGGAGATGGTGGTGGGGTGGTGGAGGACGAGGATCTCGGCCTCGAATTCCCAGCATGCCTGCGGCTTGACGTCCGGATGGGCGATGACCATGCCCTTGCGCACGTCGCGCTTCTTGAACTTCCTGTAAAGGGAGTATGCAGCAGCTGGCGATTGTCGACACGTATGAGATATTCGAGCATAAAACTTCGCTTCTCACTACATCAACGCTTACCTGAGGGCGAAGGAGGCGGTCTGTCCTCCGCGCAGCTCCTTGACAGGCATGCGCTTGCGATGAATGGACTTGATCTCGATCTCGCGGAAGTCCCCCGTCTCCACCATGGGACCCAGCAGCATTCGGTTGCCCAGACGAATCACCCCACGAAGACAGGTCCCGGAGACGACGGCGCCCACGCCCTGCACTGTGCGCATGTGCGCGCATACGCCAACTGAGACGGATAGGAAGAGCGCTTCAGTGTCGTTGCTTCAGCAGAGGCGCCAATATACCGTTACGCTGAGTAGTGAGGTTCGCGCTGCTGTCGAACGGTTATACGCAAGAGAGAATATCGGCTGCAATTCGAGCAACAATTATGCTTGGCCGTCGCATAACTATCGAGTTTAATTTAACTCATGTTATTCAGCGTGTAATTTGATTTAGCAAATCTATACTCGAAAGTTGACTCGACTCACGTCGACCCAGTAGGTGTCGTCCACTTGGAACTCCGCCGGCTCGTTCTCGAAGGCGCTACTGCGCACCGGCAGCAGATTGAGGAACATGCGCAGCAGATCCAAGTTGAGACCCGTCACGTTCGACACTTGGAAGATGGGACAGATCCTGGAACAGAAGGTGATGGCTGCACACCACAGGATTGTATTCGATTACTACTGCTTCAGCGACAGTCTCAATCATTATTTGCTCGTCTTAGCGAATCCAAGCTTACAAACCTCTCCGATTGGAAATTGGTGGCCGAGACGATGACGTCCTCTATGGACTGGACCATGACCGGCAGCTTGCGACATCCGGGCGACTTTAGCAGTTTCTGTATGAGCTTCAGGGTCTCCTGGAGGACGCTGGGAGGGCACATGTCCACCTTGGTGACCACCACGAAGACGGGCACGCTGAGGGCCAGCGCCAGACCCAGATGCTCCTTCGTCATGCCCACGATGCCCGCGTTGGCCCCAACCTGGGTGCAGGTGGGGTTGAATTACAGTACCTTTGCTCGCATCGTTCAATTCAAGTGTCTGAGAGAAAACACTGGCTCCAGGTAGGCGCAAAGGCCCAGCATTCTACAGGCGACATGCGCGCGCCAAAGGCCTCGCTTAGTATGACGGTCTAACCATTCTCTTACCATGAGCATGCTGTAGTCCGGGACGTGTCCGGTCATGCCGAAGATGGTGGTCTTGAGATACTTCTCGTGTCCGGCCAGATCGATGAAGGTGATGACCTTGCTTCCCCTACGGCAGATGCTCACCCAGTCCAGGTTGCCCGTGTGACGGTCGGGGTCGTTGACCACCGAGCCCTCGGCGTCGAAGCCCAGAATGTCGTTGCCCACCGACGAAGTCCGCCCGCTCTCCACCTCGTGCTTGTGCCTACAATGAATCGAGCAATGTACGACAAGAGAAGGCAGGCGAGATAGCAAGAAGACTCGCCCACCTGAACAGCTTGAGGCGCGCGTGTCCGCGCCCATCGTCCAACTCGCCGTGGGTCAGCACGCCCAGAAGCGTGGACTTGCCGGCGTCGACGTTGCCCACCACGGAGCAGCGCACCTCGATGAAGTCCTCCTCGCCCATTCGCTTGCGCACCAAATAGTCGGCTGTGTAGGTTGTCTCTGACGACTGCTGCTGCTGCTGCGCCTCGGACGCGGCGACATCGCCCGACGACAACTGCTGCAGCTGCGACTTGACCCTCAGCTGGACGGCCACGGCATTCGCCTTTTCGGCCAACGACTTCAGAGTTCTGTCGCTGCCGGCCAGCTCCTCCTCCGTAATGCCTGAGAGTAGACCAAGATATCGTCACAAGACAGCTTGTACACGGCTGGCTAATCCTGCCTACCCGCTTCTCCGGTCAGCTCGCTAACGCCGACTTCGTAGAGGCACTCTCCTCGGCCTTCCTTGAGCCGAATCTCGAGTCTGTCGACGATCGCGTCGGCGTCCTCCGCTCCGGGGTCGACTAAGGCAAGTTTGCCGAAGATCCTGTTTCCCCTGCTGTCTTCCTCCATAGGAACTGCTGGGGCTGTGCCGTTCTCAGCCGCCGCTGCTGCTGCTTCTGCCGTCGACGACGACGATGATCCGACGGCAGCAGTGGCGCTCTTCTTAGGCGAAGCAGCGGCGCCTCCTCCTTCTCGGGGGAAGAGAACAGCGCCGTCGACTCCTTCACCTTCTGGTCCAGCATCGAAGCCATCTTCCTCAGTGAACAACTGGACTAGACGAGCTATCTCCAAGTCAGACGGTGAGGATTTCTGACACCATCTGAAACTGGAAAGCAAAATGTACGTATACCTACATAGCATCAACGCAACGACCAATTCTTACACAGTCGTTGCATCAGCAATACAATTGCGCAACCTAAGATCAGCACAGACCGACAGACGACGTCAGACAACCCGATCGGAAGTGTGCACAATCGGGGGGGTATGAATGGTGGCAGTGGCAGTGGCAGTGGCAGTCAGGGGTATGAATGGTGGCAGTCTGGCAGTGGCAGTCAAAATCTTTGTCGAAGCACATTTTTCGGCAGAGTAGGCCGATCGAGATGGGACAAAGACCGATCTATGCAGCTCGTCATGGCCTTTAATTTTGTAGTTGTCTACTTTTTTGAAGTCCTCAAATTTTATGCGAAATTTCTGAAAAATCGATATTCAGCACATAAATTGATAAATTTCGCACAAAAATAGACACATTACGAAAAAATGGTTCTTACAAAAAAGATGCGGCTTGGGAAGTCCTATAACATGAAAATCGCATTTTTGTAACTGTTATTGCGAAAAGCGCAAATTCTATTTTTTTGCACAAATTTCTAATATTTTCGTTCCACATGGGTTAATCAGAGCAGATATGGTGAAAATTAAATTTTCATGTTATAGGACTTCCCAAGCCGCATCTTTTTTGTAAGAACCATTTTTTCGTAATGTGTCTATTTTGTGCGAAATTCGTCAAATTATGTGCCAAAAATCGATTTTTCAGAAATTTTGTATGAAATTTGACGACTTCGAAAAAAGTCGACAACTACAAAATTAAAGGCCATGACGAGCTGCATAGATCGGTCTTTGTCCCATCTCGATCGGCCTACTCTGCCGAAAAATGTGGTTCTACAAAGATTTTGACTGCCACTGCCAGACTGCCACCATTCATACCCCTGACTGCCACTGCCACTGCCACCATTCATACCCCCCCTGCACATCAATCATTCAACATCAGAAGAAGTGACAACTGACACGGGAGACCAAACAGCTGTACTCAACGCTGTTATTCGACAACATTCCGATTTCATTCCACACCGTTCCAACCCAAACAATCATGATAGAGCCGCCTCTGAAACCCACACTGCCAGTCAGGACGACCCGCTCAGGATCTCAACTCAACATAGACAGATTGTAAGGAAACGCTACCGTAATCGGTAAGGTACACTGCAACTGATCGCGTATAGCATGAATTCTATATGGTTTGGAAAGCCAAGCCACCGCCGATTCCGCAGTTACTAGCAAACAGTAGCTACAAATGGCGACTGCATTCTCGAAGTAAGCGTGGAATAATCACGACGAAGCCGATCCGTCGTCCGGAACCTTGGTGCTTCAGTGATAGAAACTTGAAGCGTGTATTTCGTTCGACGTTCCTCTGGCTGTTGCCTATCTATTCCAAAATCAATATTTCGAAGGATGTATTCACGGAAGGGTCGGCCGAGATGCTGTACGGCTGGTGAGTGGCGGTACGTTAGCGGCCAGTCGCTTCCCCGCTGCCTTGCGTGGTGATCGTTCTCGTCAACAGTGGTGTACTGCTACTCGCTTGCTGACGCTGTATACCAAACGTCCTCCTTTCCATTGCTTCGCCATCGCCACTGCTTAGAAAGAAGGAGGGCCGACGAGAATGCCATGTTCCGACTGCGCGGGTGTTCGCGTTGAACTGTTGACGTTGCGGGAGTTCATGTCCCACTGGTTCAACATTCTCCTGCGTAAGATGGAAACCCTGGAGAGGCAACAGCTGCAGGGGGCGGCCATGGCCGCCACCGTGGATGGCGTCGCCAACGCTGTTATCCACGGACACGCCGCTTCATCGCCGCCGGAGAAGTTGAATCGGAACAGAATCGAGGCGGCACTGAACGCCGGCCGACCTTCCAGCAGCTCGTCCAGCGGCCACAGCGGCGTCCTGCAACATGCCAGTGCAACCAGTGCAGCTTCCTACCCAACCCCCAGCCAGCTAGCAGCTAGCAACGAGTCGATTCTGGGCGACACATTCCCCGTACTCCAAAGCCTGTTTTCGGACCAGTTTGACCGCGGATCGATGAATCTGGCCGACACGACGAAAAGAGACGACGACGAGTCCGACGGAAGCAGACGCAGAGTCGTCAGACCTGTAGAAGATGGCTCTTCCGGTCTCGACGAGCAGTCGGCTTCGCTGCCGGTTTTCGGAGGCCACCAGCGGCGTCACCAAGAGCGGCTGCGCCAGCAACTGGAGAAGATGTTGGTGTACGATTGTGTACCGTCCTTTTGCTGGTGTGAGGCACCTGCCATCAGTGAAACGAAGCGGAGTGGTGAACATTCAGATGTAGCAACGGCCCTTCGGGAGCTATCGCGGTCGACAACGAAGTTGAGCCTGACCACGTCGGCGAAGCGGGAGGCGGCCGATTCGGCGCAGCTGGTGATGTTCCTGTGGCTGCAATGGAGGACGACGACGCCCAAGACGCATCCTACCCAGCGGCGGCGCCCGACTCCGATCGCCGCACACACGGCGGCAGTCCCCATGTCCCGAAGTGGTGGGTGGCGCGCAGCAAGACGAGCGGCCGTTTCGACTGCCGTCTCTGCTCGTCCAGCTTCAGTCAGCTGTCGAATCTTCGTCGGCACGTCAAGGTGCTCCACCAGGGCGTGGGCACCAAGCACCAGTGCCGCTATTGCGGCAAGAACTTCACCTGGAAGGGCGCCTGGCGCCGGCACGAGCAGTTCGTCCACGAGCTTCGAGGGGGCAGGATCTCGGCGGTGGCCGCTCGACAAATGGACGAGGCGACGACTTCTGCCGAGCTGCCGTCCTCGTCCTCTTCGTCGGGAATGGCGCACGCGTCCGTTGACATGTGACGTCGCCTGGAGAGGCGCAAGCGCAGACCGGAAGTGGCGCCGCAGTGCGCTGTTAAGTCTACCTACATTCGTGGGAGCTGGCAATTCGAGTATACGCTTTGTGTTCTCTGTATGTCTTCTCGATTAGGCGTGTGAGTGAACTTGAGCGTAGTGTTAGGTTTCGTTAATCGCATCCGTTGAATGCTAAGTTAGTCAGTGCGACCGCTTGATCGAGTATGTTCAACTCGTTGACAATTGATTTCACGGCCTACATAACACAATGAGCGTTATCTGTCCGCGGTGAGGTGGCCAGCTTTACAACGGTATCGGTCCCTGCGTAATCTCGTGCGTGTTTTCAGTGTTCGCATCTCAGTCTTTGACAGTTGACACCAGTAGGATCTGCACAACTGGTCAATTTGAATAAAGTACCGATTGGTGAGGGTTGCTCTGGCACAGTAGGTTCATGGCGCTGCTTATAGCTATGGCGAGAGTGAGGAGCGATGCAAAACGGACAAGAAAGCACCTACCTTCTAATAGCGCCTTCATCTTGCCTCCGCGCGGTGGTTCCGGAGCATTCCTCGCCATGGTTGGTCGTAGAGCTGTCTTCAATCCAATCGACAG